>JAVQIZ010044250.1:0-14160 GCA_036023535.2 Galaxias brevipinnis | reverse complement strand
ATAAGCGGTATAGCTAATGGATGGATGGAGATATATATATATAATCACCGACTGTTAAACATTAAACATTAACAGAAACATTAAAAGCGAACAAATCACTATACTTATCATAATTGGTCAATTGCCTGAAGTTGTTTTGGTCTACCTAAAGGTTTAGTTGGCCTTTTTGGCTTCCTTACATGAGTCTTAAGGTGTGCTCTGTAACCTTGAGAGTAGTAGAAGCATTTCCCACACGTATCACATTTATAAGGTGTCTCCCCAGTATGAACTCTCAGATGCACTTTCAAATCGTATGCATTAAAGTAACTTTTACCACAAATGGTGCAAAGATGTGCTTTCTCTCCAGAGTGTGTCTTAAGGTGTTCTTTTAAGTGAGATGACTGTGTGAACGATCTTCCACACTGATTGCAGTGAAAATTTTTCTCTCCTGTGTGTGTTGGCTCATGTTTTTTAAGGCCATCCAATGTAACAAAAGTCTTTCCACACTTGGAACATAGAAATGGTGAGTCTCCAGTGTGCATGCGCTGGTGTATTTTGACATATCTCTCATTGTTGAACCTCCTGCCGCAGTCAGGGCAGGGGTACGGTTTCTTCTCATTGTGGATCTTTTGATGGTCCTCCAGCTGTTGTTGTTGAGGAAAGTCCATCCCACACTCCCCACACAAATGGGTTGTTACTGGTGGTTCTCTAGTTGTAGGGGGTATCTCCTCTTCAGCTATATCCACACTTGGTGTTTCTCCTGTAGGAAATATATAATTTCAGACATTTACACTCTCTTAAGATCCTAATAGTAAGGCTTGTGGAACGGATGTTATAAATATATTGTGTATCGTCCCAGATATTAAGTATTACTAAATCTAACTAAATCCACCACTAAATATTTGGTATTGGTTCTGACCTCTGTGTACTTTCAGATGTGTTTTAAGATTTCCTTTCTGGTTGAATCCCTTTCCACATATGGAGCACTTGAAAGGCCTTTTTCCAGTGTGAATGAGCAGGTGTCTTTGTAGTGCAGTGTTGTGAGCTAACACTTTTCCACAAGTTGGGCAATTATAAATCTTCTTAGCTTTGCACCCCGTCTGAAGCAAGTTCTCCTGGGTCTGCTTTTCCTGCAGTTTCTCAGTTGTATCTGAGGAAGTCGAGGACCCCTCACTAGAAAGCCTTTCCTCACATATCTCTCCTGACAGAGAAGCACAATGTAGATTTAGAATGAAATATGTTTATAGATACAATAATGATAAAACAGACATTATTTTTCCAGACCACATAAAAAACATGGTTATTTGGGGTTGATGAAATATATCTAGATGTAGCAATTTAGAACTGATTGTGTCCACAAAAGGAACATCACTGACACCTCTCTTTCACATTAATGTTACCAGAGCGGGACTTTTTCTGTGCCGAGGCTTTATGTCCCTCGTGGCATGCTTTTCCATCCGCCTTAGGAGAGTCTGTCCTCTGATGCGGTGTGTTGACATACGGCTGAGGAGATGCCTGTCCAAAGCCTGAAGACACCGGGACCTGGGGAGGTCCTGAAGACTGTGATGGCCTTTCAGCTTGGTAGCTACCCTGCTCGCTATCCTACAATCAAAACCAGTTTAATCTACTTTCAATATGCACTTTTTTTGGCTAATTGTTTTATGGTATCCAAATTACAATAATTTAAAATATATTTATTCAATATGCATAATTGTTTGTTGAAGATAATGCAATTGTTCATCTTTAAGGGAGTATTTTTCCACAGTGTTGCGTTAACTCAAAATAACAAAAGAGCATTGGAGTGATCTGTTATCATAATCTGATTTCTGCAACTTTCGATTATTTCAATTCATGATGGAAGAAAACCTTTCGTTTTTGACTACTTGCCTTGCTTAAGTGAGTGGTGCAGAAATTGCTCACCAATTGTATGATCTTAAAAAATTTGGTTATCGGTATGCTACTAAAATAATGCTACAACAGCTTAACCCTGTTCAGTCTGTGATAAAAGAAAAATAATGTTCATGTGGAATCATAATAACTTTGCGATCTCATTGGATCTTACCATTGTGTCCTTAAGCAGGGCACTAAAGCTCATGCTAGGTCCAGGAGGAACATAGTATGACTGTTGACACTCTGCTCCTCTCCAGCAAGGTGCATTTCGGTGCTGGCTCCAGGGATTAAAAGCAGAGTATGTGCCCAGATTCCACTGACAGGACTGAAAAACAAACATGAACTAACTATATCACTTCATTATAAAAGCTAAATATATTTGGTCACTGATCTACATAATATCAGTAGAATTTCATCAAGTAAGCTATAGCTGAGTCTACAATAAAAATGTAGTCCAATATAGATCTGTTCTGTAATATAATTTTACTTGCCTGGTTGGGATCTGATGCAATAATATTTTCTTGGTTACCATGGAGATGGTTAGGACTGTCTCCTATATCAATAAGTGACACAGAGTTAGACAATAAGACATAAAAAAAGGCATGACAGGAGTTTTAAAACCTGTGATGTGTGTGTATTAAAAACATAATTGCCTAGTTTAGGAGGATCCCACGAAAGATCTTCTCCATCTGAGTCTGGTATAGCTCTTTTTTGCATCTTCCTTGGTTTGCTAATTTTCCTGGGTCTATCAAGCTGTCTAGGTCGACCCAGCTGCCGGGTGGGGCCAATGGGTTTAGCATTATGTATCTTCTGATGATTGTTTAGGCCCTGCCTGTAGTAAAAGCTCTTGCCACATTCATCGCACTGGTAAGGCTTTTCTCCAGTATGAACTCTGATGTGGACTTTTAGCTCTTCAGCCCTGACATAACTTTTCCCACAGATCGAGCAGAGGTGAGGCCTATCACCTGTGTGAATCATGAAATGATTTCTTAGAGTGGAGGCTTGCTTGAATCTCTTTCCACACACACTGCAGGGGAAAGGTTTTTCTCCAGTGTGATCTCTCATATGGTTTTCAAGGCCCATGGATGATTGAAAACGCCTATCACACTGGGAGCACTGGAATGGCTTAAGCCCCTGGTGTCCAAGCTGATGAGCTTTAAGCTTGTGAACATACAAGAATTTCTTGCCGCAGTCTGGGCAGGAGTGCGGTTTATTGTGGTCATGGACTTTTGCCTGGTGTTCTTCTAATAGTGACTTTTCTGTGAATTGTGTCCCACACACACGACAGGAGCAGATTTCAATGGAAGGTTCAGTCTCCACTGGTGTAGGTATAACTTCCATTTCAGCCACAGATGTATTAGTAGTTTCAACCTCTGCACAAAAAAATTACAGAAATTGTAGGTTTGGCTTTTAGTAAAATGTTTGTGTTTGCAAAATCATTCATACATTAATGATATACTTGTTTTAGTCCCATATAGTTTTTAGAATCACAGGGTTGAATCACACTATATATAGTTTAGCATATTTCCTCTTTAAACTTAATAATCCTGAACGTACTAAAGGTACATTGATAGAACAATAAACAGCAGGCATTCTCACCTTTATGAATCTTCTGATGGGTTCTGAGATTTCCAATCTGAGTGAATCCCCTCCCGCATACCGAGCATTTATAAGGTTTTGCCCCGGAATGGATTAGGAGATGTCTGTTCAGAGCAGCACTACTGGCAAACTCCTTCCCACAGGTTGAACAGAGGTAAATCTTGGGAGGTCTGGGATGCCCTTGAGGTTCCACATGCACTCCTGACGGTCTATGATAGATCCGCTGGTGAGCTATCAGGCTCCTTTGGATTCTAAAGGTCTCCCCACACTCAGAGCATTTATGAGACAAGTCTGTGCCGTGCTTCTCTCTCATGTGCCGGTCTCTTGTGAATCTGCTCTGGAACTGCTTATCGCAACTAGCACAACTGAAGAGCTTCTGTGCCTCTTCATTCTTCAGTCGCTGCTTTCTTTTCCTGGGTCGTCCCAGTTTGTTGGACCCAGACAGACTCTCGTTGTCAGACAAGTCCACATTAGGTGTGTGTCCTGAATCAAATATGGAAATAACATATCACTAGAAACTTGTTTTTAAAAACTTAAAACATACTATGATGTAAGCCATAGTAATGTTGTCTAGGTGTCTGCAGAACAATTGCCAATGGAACATTTTACATACCACATGTAAACATGCTATTAATATTTGATATCAATATTTGCTATCCATTTACATCTCTTTAATAGTATAGTCACTTACCAGCAGAATCCCATTCAAGCTCCTCTCCATCTAAATGTATCAGACCACTGGCTTCCTTTTTTTCATCCTCCGCCAAACCTTTCCTTGTCTTGGCTTTAGCTGACCTTCCACGGTGTGTTTTTTCATGAACCTTGAGTCGAGCTAATCGAGTATAACCCTTTCCACACACAGAGCAGGAAAATGGCTTCTGGGTTTGTTGGTGTCTCTTCTTGTGTTCATTCAGCCTGTCCATGCGAGGAAATCCCTTTTCACACACAGGGCAAACATAAGGCTTCTCTTTGGTGTGAGTTCTTTGGTGTCTTTGAAGCTTGTGGAGGTAAGGGAATCTCTTTCCACAGTGGGCACACTCATGACGATTGCCAGTGTGGGCCTTTTGATGACGGTATAGAGCACTCTTGCTTTTGAAATCCCTCTCACACACTTTGCAGGACAGTAGCTTCATACCTCTGCTTTTCTTCGGCTCTTTTTCACCAGTCCATGTCACATTAGGAGTACTGCCTTCATGGAAAACACACACACACAAATGTCCATGAGACAACTTCATAGATCTTCTACAGGCCAAAAACTAAAGGGTTATTATGTTTCAAGTTCATGTTGAAACTGTTGTATGCTTGAGGAGGTAGGTAAACAGACATCTTATGAGTAACTTATCTAGAATCATAGAATCTTTTTTTAGTATGTATGCTTAACCTATTATTTCAGTTTCGGTCCTTTTAAAAGTGGCAGTTTTGCTTACCAGGACTGTTAGGACTCCATTCAACTTCCTCTCCTTCTGAGTTGATGAGACCACCCACTGTCTCATCTCCATCCTCTTCCGTACAAGTAGTTGCTGTGGTTTTGCAGGCACGGGTTTTTATACAAGACCTGATTTGTCCCATTTCATTACCCCAAGTAACTTCCTCTATAACAGAGGCATTTGCGTCTTCTTCATCATCCTCATCTTCCGTTTTAATCTTGAGCCAAAATGATTCACAGCTGTCATAGGAAGGGCTCTGGTTTTTATCACTGTGGTTATCATCATTGGGGTTTTGATGGTCCACACGGTTAAACTCAGATGACTGATCAACTTTAGATTCAGATTGATAGTAGGGAGATGGGCTAGACGGTCCACTGCATTCCTAGGAAACAGGTATGGAACAAGAAGGGAAGCTAATGAAATACAGCATACTTTTGAGTTAGTTTGGGGAGAGCCTGACAAAGGCCACATAAATTAATTAGGCAC
The DNA here is from genome assembly GCA_036023535.2 of Galaxias brevipinnis. NCBI lineage: Eukaryota > Metazoa > Chordata > Actinopteri > Galaxiiformes > Galaxiidae > Galaxias > Galaxias brevipinnis. The sequence goes on along the minus strand of JAVQIZ010044250.1, from coordinate 8,779 downwards.
AAGAACATATACATAGTAAATACATCCTATTTATAAATAAATAATAATAATAAAAAAATGTCATCTCTTTCTAATATCTTTATATTATCTACATTGGAAGCCATGCAAATTGTAGTCCTCAAAAACAAAGTTGGTGTCTGAGTTAGTTCATGACAATAACATTAGAAATTAGAAAGGAATACAAACGTACATGTCTAGCAGTACATTAAATTTATTCAACAACGGCAAACTTGTGTTAGATTACATTATTTAATGCATAGTGTAACATAGTACGGAGAGTAGACAGTTGATAGATGAATAACATTAATTATAGTAAGTCTGGCCATCGGAGTAAACACTATTACCTTTAGACAATAAAAACTCAATACCCTTTTTTTTACGATTAACACGAATGGTCCCACTAACAAGGACCACATGTTGTACCGCAAAGCTCTGTGATGCACCATGTCGTTTTTCACATCCTTCTAACAATTGAGGTACATCATATTTGCACCTAAAACACCCGTGTGAATTGCAAAATAGTTAGCTAGTAGCTAACTCGGCCTTTACTCTGATCTGATAACATTGCCGAGTCGCCGACTGTGACTTTAAGCCTCAAGGAAGGAGACGGAGACTAAATAGGGCTCTCACCTCATCCATTCTGTAATTGCGGGAACGTATTTTAGTGTGGTGTTCTGGTGGTATTAGTGGTATGTGAAGCCTTTCCGATACCGAATAAAAATAATTACTATAAAAGCTGAAACATTTTCCTAGCTTATACTGCTATGCTAAAGAGGTTCGTATACTTCCTGGTAAGATATTGTTACTTTACGCCACCCGGTGGAAGAACGAAATGTTTCTATCTGCGCTCTCACTGTCACGGATACGGGTCTGCTTGATAGAGCAGCCTTTTGGCCATGTCAGAACTATTTTCAGAAAATGCTGCTATGCATAGCTCTATGCTATGCTATGCTATGCATAGCAATCCACGGGTTGGTTAGGCAAGTTAGACCAAATCTATCCCAGAAGTCAGTCTTCATTCCCTGTGTGCATTACTTGGGAATAGCCTGCTATAGATGTAAAAGGCAAAATTTTACAAAGCTGTTGGAGTGAACTGCTCCTACATTTTATTATTCTGTTTTCATGTTTGAATTTTGCATTCTAACCACATTTGAGAGGATCTCATATTTCTTTCATATGGCAGATACATAATTTCAAAAGAAATTAAAACAATGAAAAATGATGAGGAAAATTAAAGTAATTGCATTAAATGTATCTATTCCATAGATTAGATTTTTCCTCATGACAATTGTATTGTTGTGCAACATTGAGATTTATCAGCATTTGTTCATGCAGGTATAAAGGTTCATATTAAAAGTGTATTTTAAAGGGGAATAAAAACATTCTTCCATGAACAGAGACACATGGATACGGAAAACTAGGACTCTAAACTTTTGTAGTAATCCTTGAAAAATCAGTTGTAAGGGCTGGGGCTCTCTTGTGCTTGGAATTATGGCAGATAGCCATGCCTACTGGTACACACAAACAAAGACAGGTCAAATAAAATATGCTGTTATGGTGATATCAACCTTACAGAAAATTTTGGATTGCACAGATAAAAAACACACAAGGCATATTTTGGCAGTTTTATCTTTTCTCTGTACTAGGCTGTTGCTTAGGTCTACCAAGTTGCCTTGTAGGCCCTATGGGTCTCCCTGTATGGGTGCGCTGGTGTTGCCTTAGACCCTGGCGGTAAATGAAGCTCTTCCCGCAGTCTGCACACTGGTACGGCCTCTCACCCGTGTGGAGCCTGTGGTGCGCTTTCAGCTCCTCTGCACGGGTGTAACTTTTCCCACAAATGGTGCAAAGAAAGGGCCGCTCCTTGACGTGGGTCTGGTAATGTGCCATTAGATAAGAGTTAATGTGAAACTTCTTTCCACAGAGCGAGCAGCTAAAAGGTCTCTCTCCCGAGTGATGCATCTCATGCAGCTTGAGAGCTGAGGCTGTGTAATAGCCCTTGCCGCACTGAGAACAGAGGAAAGGTTTTTCCCCAGTGTGGATGCGCTGGTGAACCTCCACATAGCTCTCATTGATAAACCTTTTCCCACAGTCGGGGCAGGAGTAAGGTTTGTCCTTGAAATGGCTCTGTTGGTGCTCTACCAGTTGTTTTAGATCACTGAACTGAATCCCACAGCGATGGCAAAAGTGCAACTGCAGATCCGTGTCAGGAGCTGTTTGGAAACTGTCTGTTGTCTGTTGTGTGTGAGATGTGACGTGGTGAGCTTGCAAGGCTGCAAGGTTCTCACAGTCTCTCCCACAGGTCAGGCAGCGCAATGACAACTTGACACTGGGCTCCTGATCCTGCAATGGCTCATGATATCCTGGGAGTTCTGATAATAGCGGAACCACTTCTGGGAGTTCTGATGTCAGCAAACTATCTTTGTCCATGCTGCATTTCCCTCCTGCATAGATGAGAGAAAAGAAAAAAAATCAAATCAAATGGAAATTCCATTCATATAAGCCAGGTCATTAGGTATTTCCAGGTAGTATTTACAGAGTAGCTTCTATATTGCAGCTTGATTCTTACCTGTATGGACTTTCTGGTGTGTTTTCAGATTTCCCTTCTGGTTAAACCCCCTCCCGCACACCGAACATCGGTAGGGTTTTTGGCCAGTATGCGTTAAGATGTGCCTCTCTAACCTATATGAGTGAGGAAAGTCTTTTCCACATTCTGAGCAGTGATACGTTATCTTTTCTTTGGGTAACTTCAAGAGCTCAGCTGGTATATCTTTAGGTATAGGTGGTGTCTTCTTTTTGGAATGACACTTCTTCACTATGTAAAAACAAAACAATTATTCAATGGGTGACAACGCGGCAAGTGTTATTTTTTTCACTATCCTTTAAAAAAAATTGTATGCTGTTCCACAATCGACATTTCTAATTTACTTTCCCATTTTATTTTCTCATTGCTGTCATGCTACAATCATTGCTGATAATAACTCAAAACCTTTCATTCTTTGTTTTTTTATCCAGCCAGTCCTACTCTTTTGTGAAGCTATTCACCTTTTAAACTACCTTAAACCGGATGCATTTCCAAAAATTACCCTAGGTAGCAGATGAACTCTACCCACAGCCTTTTCACAGTTGACAGTATATGTCTTAGCATGCCCTTTATTCTGAAAGACAGTTGAGGCTGAAAAACCATGGCGGCTGGTTTGGTTGTTTATATTGGATTGGAGGTTTCAGCCAGGAAGCAGGACGTAACTCTACGTAACAGTCACAAAGGCTGCTGCATATTTTCAAAGCCACATTTGTCTGCTTTTACCAGGAATTGTTATAGTGACACTGCTTGGGTATCCTTTCAAATATGGTTCTGCTGCTGACCTCGACTCATGTATGTATTTGTTTTATATATATGAAGTCTCTTCATTATGATACACGTATAGGTAAAGGAAAAGGAATACAGATACCATACTATCTGTGCCCCATTATAATTTGCTTATAATTTAAACCCCACTCCCTAGCTATTAGCTGTGAAATCGCTGGTCGCAAGTAATTACTTACTTGTTTTAGCTCTGCGTACAATTTTTTTTAATGTGGTTTCTTGTAGATTAGGAAGAACTGTCTTCTTTCTTCTACATCTCACAACTGTTAAAGACAAGTATCACAGTAGAAAGTAAGGTACATTCCAATTAAAGAAAAATAAATCTATGTGCCATGTTTTTTTGCACAATTTGTTCAACTCTCACCAGGTTTAAGGAGAATACTGTCCAGGACAGGTTCTCCGACCGAGATTTTGGGAATATTCTTCCTTCTACCGCCTCTCTCCCCTGGGTGAACCAGAATATCATAAGAGAACAAAACAAAACATTTACCTGGTAATACCACAACTAGTCATTTTCAGATAAAACAATTTAAGAATGATGGTTCAAGTTAGTTTCATAGTCACACAGAAGGCAATCTTAGGCAGCAAATTGTCCATGTGTTATTCTAAAGTTTCATTAGCTAATGTGGCAGAGCCCCTTAGAAAGATCAAAGTTGCAGTGCTGATATTTCTTTGCTATACCCCCCAAATAGCATCACCTTTATTTCTCTCTCCGACCTTTAAAATGCAAAGATTCAAACAAAAAACACTAAACTTAATTATTGCCCCCTCCCCAACCAAAAACAAGCCAGACACTAGAAATGGAGGTTTTCCGTGCTCGTAGCAGTAGTAGGAGTATGTGCACATGCCTCAGCGTCTAAAGAAATCCCTAATGCTTCGGACACCATCTTCTTTCTAGACAGTTTCTTCACTGTGCACAAGATAACAAGATTTTAAAGACAAAATAGTTGTATTTTAGTTAAGCAAGTAAGCTGCAGCCTCTCCTTGGATCCACACATTTTCAGATGAATAAAGCCAGCATAACTTAAGTATGGTGTCTGTTTCCAAAAGCACAACATTGAATATTTTGGACAAACTCAATTAAGGACTGGATATTGATTATTGCTTTGCGTTGGGTTCCAGTGGAAAAAGTTGTTTGGAATGTTATTACCATGTACAGTCCTGAAACGCTAGATTATCTTAAAAAGTGTTCACAACCACAATTTGATTTCACTTACCTGGACTGGAAGAGGTGCTTTTCTCTTCCTCAGCTTTTACTTCCATTCCAAATGTTGAACCGTTGTCATTGCTGTAGATCAGTTCTGGTTTTTGAGAAACAACACAACCCTAGGGTCAATCAAAACAGTCTTGTTAATTGAATTCCTAACATAACATGAAAATGTTTATATAACAACACTACTCTAAAGTATGATTAATATCAGCTTTGCTAAATTAGGAACACCCTATTACGGAAAACAGTAGACTGCATGGCTTATTTTGATTAAAACAAAAGCTAATTTTGGTAAGTCTTGATGGCACACTAATACCTCAGGAGTGCAGCATGATTAGGGGCCATATGCACTAACACAGCCAAGCTCAGGAGCATCTCCTATCAGAATAAGATTGTTCCAGTACTTAGTGTGAGAAAATATGTGTAGTGTATTTGAGACTTCACTTCTTTTATGAAATGCTGACATGACATTGAAGGTGTTACTTTCAGTGATTAGGCTAACCAGCTTTAGTGTTGCCTATTAGACAGAGAAGCCAACATATCCAAGCCATCCACATAGGGCATTCCATGATTACGCACCCAAAATGCTATGCCACTCCACTACCTGCCAGTCATAACATCTACTCAGACCATAATACCATCAAGATTATTGTACACACTGCAGCACATAGAAAATAACAATGGGTGCATGGGTGTTCGTGACAGACGTGACATTCGTTGGAGACATTTGATTGACAGTGGCTCCTTCTCCAAACTTACTAGCATCCTTGAGAAACTCTTCCCTATAGAATTCTTAAAGCCATTCATTTCCCCTTTCTGTTGCACACTGACAGTCAAGCGTATAGTGTCATCATTTAAAGTGTGAGACATAATTTTCTTGCTGGGTCCGCAGCATGGACACACCCTGAAAGTATGAGATGCTAAATTTCAAAAGGTTTCGTTTTCAGTAGGATTATTCATTTAAAGGTTTACACCCATTGCTGTTTACTGTGGTAAATTACTAATAACATTTGTAAACAATGGAATGGATGGAACATAGCTCAGGTATATTAACATTAGATTGATTGCCAGTCATGTTCTCTCCCTCTTCGTTAGGTTGATTTAGTTTGGGTTATCTTGACAATGTGTCTATCTCTAGAGCAGGTGTGGTTCTATTGTGTTCTACGTGTGATGCATCTGTGTTTGCGCTTAAAGTGTACAAGGGCAGGTTTGTTCCATTTAAATCCCCAGACCACTTTCCCTCTGTTCTCCAAGAGGCCTCGGCGCGACGTATGCTGTTACGTCATACTAAGGGCTGAGGGTAAGTGAATGAGGGGAAGTGGAACTACTATTGAAACGCAGCTATAGATGCATCACTTAACCCAGTATGCAGACATGAAGATACATAACACTTTCGTATACCTTTAGCAAGGTAGATTATTTCAGAAAAGTACTTTCGAAATGCAGTGCACTGGTTTGTCTCACCTCCATGAAACCCACTAATAGATTTAAATTTTTTTTTTTGCCAATTTTGAATACTTTGTACTTGAATTTGGTTTTTAACGTTCATTATGTTAGACTGGATTATGTGTAACGGTAGCCGATTAGATAAAGTCAACACTGATTAGGCTACTAATACGATTACAGGGGACTCATAATGGGTTAATCTAATCAAGACAATAGTGGAACCTGTTACTAAACTGCCTGGTGTAGGATAAAAAACGAAAAGCTGAAGTTACTCACTTGCCATTGTAGCTATGCTGAGTTCAATATGTTGGATGTTTTGCCTGATTTCCATGTCTCCCGTGCAATTACGTTTTCCCGTGGCGTGAATTTACAACGCTTACCGTTTCAGCGTTAGACTGGAAACAAGCTAAATTCTAGCCTTAACGCGAGGGTTATCATTGTTCTTGCTAGGCTATCCACTTTGAATCCCCATTTATTTATGTTTAGCATTGTAACTACACTGGAAAACGTAATTACTCAAAAACACCCCAAATGGATGTACAAACTATCTAGACGAGTCAGGACAACTCCGAAAGTCGTGGAAATGTGATTTAACATCCAAAATAGTGAACTAATACTATTCCTTTAACCATATTGTTCGCTAAATTTGCTAGCTGGCTAGCTCGTCATGCTAGCGACCAGATAGTTCTTCTCTGAGTTTTATGGCGGCTCGCAATATCAGATAGTTCCTGAAACAGTCTACCTTTTATATTATAATAATTTAATTTATCATCACTATTTGAATTGCATTGCAGTTCACGCTGTCCGTTACTATTTCTAAACGACATGTTTTGAAGCACGGGTCAAGTCTAGCTTAATCTTAAAGGAATAGTTCATTATTTTTTAGTTCTACCTTGACGTTGAACTGTACATTGCCTTCTATTCTCAATGATGATGTATGGGTATGGGTAGGGGTGGGCGGATCGATTTTGAAATATCGATTATATCGTTCTTATTAAGAATCGATCCTCATGTAAAAATATATATTCTATGTAATATATATATAAATTATATATATATTATTATATAGATATAATATTGTTTATTTTAACCAGTTACGTTTGCATTCATATTTGATTCCGGCCAAAGCGAAAAAATAAATATTGTAGCTAATTGTGCAGCCCTGTAGGAACTATTTCTATACACAACATCATAATAATAATATACAATAATATATCAAGATATTGATTTGCAAAGGGCATAGGAGTAGTAAACTAGGTAACCTTTTTTTCAATACACATAGGATGTTATAATATCCATTATGCCATAGTCCAAGATGAGCACTTCAAAAGACAATATTTTGGAATGGACTAAATTAACTAAGTACCATAATTGTGTATGAAGCCACACATTGCCTGCCCCCCCCCCCCACACACACACACACACACACGCCATGAGCTCTCAATACCCTCTCCAAATGGAACCACATTCCACAGTCTGAACACTCATTTTGGAATGTTATTAATTAGCAAAGAAAGTCAAGGTTAATGTAAAAAAATCAGAATAATAAAAAAATATTAATATAAAAAAAATTCTAAACGGAATGCCACAGCATACCACTATTTTAATGTTATGCTAGTCATGCTAGCCCTTAACCATGGCTTTCATGCAATTTTTGTGCTAAGCTAGGCTACATTTACCACCTATCTGAAATAACATGCATTCGTCTGCTCCTCGGATGGTTCCATTTCCCGAGTTGTGATGTTGTTCCTCCGACTTTGGTGGGTTCATGAGCTTTTAAGTCGACAATTCAACTTCAACTTCCACTGCTTCCCTTTTACCTTGCTGAACAGACTTGTCTTGTGTAGGCCTATGTGCAGGCAGCGCAGCAAACTGTATCACGCACAGATAGGCCTATATTTATAAATTTTTCGCTGCAGTCAGAGGCCCAACCCGACCCGGAAAAACACATTTTAAGGCCTGACCCGAGCCTGTCGGGACCCATGGGTCTGGGCCAGGTTAGAGAACTCTACAACTGATATTCTGTTGTTTTTATTTTGTTTGTCCATAACTTGGTTGGCTCTGATGTTGTTTTTTGTCTGTTCTCCCTCTTTTTGTGTCATTGTCTGTTACAATGTTAGTTTTGATAACACATTGACAACTGTTACGTTACAAGTCGGCAAGTTGTGTGCCAAAGTGCTCACTGACTTTTATTGATCTATTTTTTTTATTAAGTGCTCACTGACTTTCCCAGTTGTTGTTCTGACTTGGGACGTCATATACACAAAAACAAGGCGGACGAAAATACATCTTTTGTTGATGGTAAAATAGGCCTGCCCTATATATATTTTGGAATTTACAAGGTTAAAAGAAAGCTGGAAACAGTTATCAATGTGTTATCAAAACTAACATTGTAACAGACAATGACACAAAAAGAGGGAGAACAGACAAAAAGCAGCATGCGAGGGGCGTTCACGTGAGTTTCCCAATTGGGAACACATTTTTCGATTATTCCGACGCCTAGAGAATGCTGCAAGGTACATTAGTTGGGTGCCTGTCCCATCGAAGAAGTCCACGAGATAATGGCGCTTGGGGCTGGCTGTTGCAGGTTGCAAAGTAGGCTAAATTGGTTGTTAATTTAACTGCGAATTGGCAAGAGATTTATAGATATAAACACTTCTATTTTGTGAAGCTAAGTATTACTCTGGAATGACTTAAAAGACTCAGATCAACAAAAACGATATATTTGTGTTGATTTAAACAGTTTCAAAACGGTACAC
>JAVQIZ010044243.1:0-12607 GCA_036023535.2 Galaxias brevipinnis | reverse complement strand
ATATATATATATATATATATATATATATATATAAACAATGGTTATAATACTTATAATTGCTTAAAATCAGGTCTTGGGGCCCCAGCAGGCTACTCGATTGGTAAATTGGAATATCAGTTGGCAATCTACAGCAAGCTATTTAAAACGCCACGTATATCATTATGTATTTCTAATGTAAGATGAATCTAAAATCTTCAACACAAAACGAATCCAATTCAAACAAACTTTGGTAACACTTTATAATAAATGTCAGTAATGGCATGTATTAGACCATCAATAAACTATTATCTCATAGTAAATGTGTGATAATGATTTATACTATGTTTCTAAAAGAAGACTTACTGTATTTAGGCATTAGTAAATTACGAATTGGAAGCTGATCATTATCATCTGATCAGACAAATAATTAATGGAGATTAACAGGAACAAATTTGCAGAAAACAGACTGCACCAACCAAGAATGTGCACTTCATGCCAATGGAAAGTTCTCAATCAAAAAAACTATACAAAATAACAGTTATTAATCTTTTAGAAATGATTTAGGCCTATAGATAATTATCACGCATTTACTAATAAGATTCTAGGTTACTGATGATCTCAAACTGCTTATTAATTAAAGTTATTATAAAGTGTTACCCATACGGTATCTATGGAATACTTTAAATGTAAATTTGGGCAGTTATTTTTTCCACTTTGTAATGAACTTGCAATATGTCACACATCACATTATTATTCTTTTTTAACCGTTATTAACCAGGTAAGTCCTGTACCCATTTGGCTCTCCATGTGCCTCATTGGTTTGTTTTCACCCCAAAAGGGGGCGGGGTCTAGACGAATCAACGTAGGTGACGTGTGCCGATAATGTGCGATCTTTTACGTCGCATGAATTGTAAACACGAGCGCCTTCAATGGTCCAGTTCAGAAACTACATTAGGTTGGCTTGATTAATTTAGGTCTTCCTGTAGCAGTCAAGTGGCTAGCTACGTGCTTTAAGCGAGACTAAAGAATGGACGTCATGCTTCACTTGAAGATGATGATGGAAATGCTTGTATTTTTCCCTATTTTTCTTGCTACTGGACTCAGCTCTGCAGAAAGCTCGAATGGGAGAAAGGATCAAGAGTGTTACAACTACGCTGGGGGGCACGTCTACCCTGGAGAGGCTTTTAGAGTTCCTGTGTCGGATCATTCCCTTCACCTTAGCAAAGCAAAAAGTGAGCGTTTCTGATGGAGCATGTTGTTTCATCGTGTCGTTCAGCAGCACTTAGTTGCAACCCAAGTAACTTTTGCCCGCTGACTGTTTTTTTCTACCAGGGAGTGAATTAAATTGCCTTACATATTCCAAGGTCTACTCTAAGCAACATAATGTTAATCATCGAGCTGATGCTAATACTTTACTCATTAGTAGCCTATTTATCCAGTCGGTAAATTTTGAAGTTGGTTACTGCTCTGCCTGCTGGATGGTTAAAATGATTCGTGCAATGATACATTGACACGTCACGATTCCACAAAATATGGCTCAGATATATAGTTGCAAAAACCTTAGCAACATGCGCAGCAAACTATACCCTTTTAATAATATCGATAACGCCTTTTTTAGTTTCAAAGTCTGCACCAAACTGGGATGGAACAGCTGTTATTGATGGTGAATTCCGAGAGTTGAAACTGTCTGATTACAAGGGGAAATATCTCGTGTTCTTCTTCTATCCACTTGACTTGTGAGTTAAGATGTACGTTAAAATACGCTACATATTGCAATTAATTTTGACTAGGATAGCGGAAATGGTAATAGTTTATTATGCTTTACACTTCCAGCACATTTGTCTGTCCTACCGAAATCATTGCATTCAGTGATCGCGTTCATGAGTTTCGTGCTATCAATGCAGAGGTTGTCGCCTGCTCTGTTGATTCTCAGTTCACTCACTTGGCCTGGTAAGCAGTGTTTACATTTTACCTTGTTTCAGTTCAGCGATTATACATTTACTTTTTAGTAAGTGTTATAAATCTGTAAAGATGTACTTTTTAGAGGGCTAAGCCTAAACATTATCTTGGAAGTCTCAACACTCCCAACGCATAACTTAAGTTAGAAATTGGCTGTTGATTACTTTATTACCAAGAGAAAGCATTGTCTCAACGGTTGGTGAAAATACTAGTTTATAAGATCATTAAATGGTTAAGAAACGATATGACTAACATTAAGATATAACTGGTTAGTCAAAGACAATGCTTTTAATATTTCTCTCACAATCCTGTTTTGTCAGCATTTGGAAAGCACGTTTCCCACCTCCATACTCTTCCCCAATGAGCTTGCTTGCAATGGTTGATTTCAGTTTTTAGTGCAGCACAGTATCCAGCCTCACTTTTTCAACATATTGCTGTACTTCAGGATCAACACACCCAGAAAACAAGGTGGTCTTGGACCAATGAAAATCCCTCTGCTTTCTGATCTCACTCACCAAATTGCCAAAGACTATGGTGTCTTCCTTGAAGACCAGGGACACACACTCAGGTAACACGTTTGAAAGACTATAGTTCTGCAAAATTGTATTGACTGTATTTGTGCAACATTTCATTAATGGTAGACTCAGTAAGAGTCATTGTTAGTAAAATTGTTAGGAAAAGGTATTTGGCCTTTAAGATGTGGAACCTTGAAATGTGTTTTTTCTTTATTACTCAAATAAAATTTTCATCAAGCATCTAGTTAGTGAGGTGACGTTACATTTTTGATCTCTACAGTATTTTTTCGAAAACCTATTTCCCTTTAGGGGCCTCTTCATCATCGATGACAAGGGTGTCTTGAGGCAGATCACAATGAATGACCTGCCAGTTGGACGATCTGTGGATGAGACTCTGAGGCTGGTCCAAGCCTTCCAGTACACTGACAAACATGGCGAAGGTACAGTATTACAAAGTGATAAAAACCTATCTTCATTTAATTTTTTTTGCCAGATATTGCTTTTTGTCAGTTAAAAGATTTTCAGCCTCTGTTTACAGATGTAGCAAAAAAGTTTTATACAATTACATCTGTGGCATTTTTGGGAAGGGGAGGATAAGGATCTGGAGTTGGACAGGATTCACTTTTGTTGTCTTCAAAGAAATCCTTAAGGCAGCGTAGGGTGCCTTTTTGAAATTATTTAACAACTTGCTGTGTTAGTGCTATAAAAAATATCTACACCTTTTTTTTTCCAAAGAGCACAATTTAATTAATGTAGTCTATATGTTAGTAACCAGCCTTTTCTAAAACTTTGGCTAAGATTATGGAAATAGGTATAGATCTATTCTATATCAGTGTTTTTATTTGAGAAGAAGCTGATAAAAAGGTTCACCTGATAGATAAAGAACACAACTATGGCTACATAGCTATGAATAACGCAGAAACTGCAAGGGCAAACAGCTTCCATGATCTCTGAGGTTTGTCTGAAAAATGTCTTCAGTGAATGGTGTAATTGGCATATACACTCACAGAACACTTTATTAGAGACACCTGTACACCTTCTCAGTCATGCAATTATCTAATCAGCCAATCGTGTGGCAGCAGCCCAGTGCATACAATCCTGCAGATACAGGCCATTTGAGCTGACAAAGGCTATGGTTACTCAGATAATCACACTGTAGAATTGAAAATTATCTCAGAATGCACAACGCTTCGAACAGCTGAAAGCCACGTCAGGTTCTACAGAAAGCTTACTCTGCAGTGGGCGCAGTCTCACCAAACTGGAAAGTTGAAGACTGGATAAATGTAGCCTGGTCGGTGATCATGATTTTAGGCACACAGGTGGTGGGGTCTATTACTACTAAGGAATTAAAATCTATTTTACATAAACTAGGGCCTAAGGCATTTAAAAGTAATCCAACATATCTTTGTTAATACTAGGGTTGACAACTTGAACAATGGCTTTATAAATTATGATTGAGTTACAGTAGCTCTCTGAGATTACATCTGATAAACACATTGCTCTGGGATCTCAAAACATTGTTGCAGTGAATTTTAACTATTAACATACTGTTACAATGTTTTTTCTCTCTAAAGTTTGCCCAGCAGGATGGAAGCCAGGCAGTGATACTGTGAGTATCATAGTTTGTATCAGTCTGGTTGTGTGTTCATACCAAATAGTATATACATCACACAAACACAACAATCAACCTGTACATGTAAAATGGTTCTCCAGTGCACTTATTCAACATTTTAATCCACAGATTATACCAGACCCCTCTGGCAAATTGAAGTATTTTGACAAGCTGAACTAACTGAATTGTCCAACTCTCCAGTCTGCAAAAGCCACCACAAAATTGGGTCAAAATTAAAACAAATGTTTGATAACGTGTTGTCAGTGTCAATAAGTGGTTGCATCTGCCATTTCTTATTTTACCATAAGTGTGCTGTGACCCTTTCGAAATCGCAGTCAAAGGAATTCACAGTAGATGTCACTGTAGTACAACAGTCTAGCAAATTGTGTATTGCATAACCATTACAATAGTGTTGGACAATATTTAATAGTGTGATTCAACTGTTACACAAAACTCCAGAATCCCTTCAGTGTTTTGTTGTAGAAATTTATTCAACCTATAGAATGAGCTGAAGACTAACAGGTTTGTTCAGTAGCAGTGGAGGAATAAATTGTAAAATCCAAAACTTTCTGTTAAATGTAATCCTCAGATTAGCCTTTTTTTTTTTTTTACAAGCTTGTGTATTGAAAAAAAGCATGACTTGATTACTTCCAAGTTCTGGAGAACATATAAATAGGATGCAAGATATCAGCTTTAAATTTGCCTATAACCTGTTGATGTATTGCCTATTACATTTTGTATCAGGAAAATAATGAGAAAAGGAGCTCCTAAAATACTCAGAGGGTAAAATCATGTTCCCCCATTTCAAGAGTACCTGTTGTCAAATAGGTTAAACTATCTGAATTAAAAAAGTAACCAGCAGCTGGGGGCTTTAAGGGAAAGCATCAAAGGATATTCCTATAGTATTTTAAATAGAGAATATATCCATGGACCTGCTGAGTGGGCTGTTGAAAGCCAGCAGAAATAGGCAAGGGAAAAGATGACACAATAGAAGGACCAGGCTTGCTCATTCTAAATAAATAATTTGCTCGGTTCAATGAAACATCCCAAGAAGGAAAGTGCCCACTGGACAATTCAAATGAGATATCTGCTCACAACTACCCAAAATCTTTCTTAACAAAAAAGTCTGGATACCTTGGATCATTACATAATTATTATTGCAACACCAACTGTGGATTGTGCTTGATAGGGCGATATACTGTATTGAATTATTAACTGACAGAACCTATCATGCAATATATTATATTACTAGTAGATGAGGGCCAACAAAAGTCCACGCATGTGACATGTATTGGAGCATGCGCAATTAAATAATCACATTTATATAATAAAGGTGACTTTCATAGGTTTAAACATTAAAATTGAAGTGACACATGATCTGTGTGTGAGCCTGAGAGGGTCTAAGCTTTGTTGTGCCATTGTTATTTTTATGTACATATGTAGGTTTAAAAAGCAAAGCAACGTGAACATATTTGGCTAATAGTTGGTTAATCCAAGCAAAATTGTGTTGGTTTTACGGCCGAGAATGATACTGCCCGTCAAGACATGACGTAACCGAGATGACAAGCTTCCCGGAAGTGTTTGCGTCAATCACAACCCCCACCCCACAGACTCACCTAGTTTATAAATACGTGAAAAGACTTCTTGCAGTGAATGCGCTTTTGCGAACCAACTCACATGTAATCCCGCTCGAGCTAGTATTTTATACTTATTACGGGGGGTAGACTCCTAAGAAGCGGATGAAGAAACAGATTTTGCTTATTTTTGCATTCAGAGGACTAGTGAGAAAAGGGAAAAAAAGTAAAAGAAGAAAATGGCCAATTTTATATTACGGAATGCCGAGCCAAAAGACGTGTCTGACATATTGCGACTCATAAAGGTAATTGTAGCACTAGTCGATTCAGATAAATGTGTAAACTAGTTTGTTGATCAACAATATACTACTGTTATCGAGACTAAATCACTATGTTAACTTATTTTCTTTAATACCTTAATAGGAACTTGCTAAATTTGAAGAAATGGAGGAGCAGGTCATATTGACCGAGAAAGGTAGACAATATACATGTATAAAAAAATATTATTAATCTATTTTAACTTGAAGGCACGTAGGTGACCATGAGTTTAACTGAAGTTCACGTTAATTGTCACACTGTCCAGAGCTGCTTGAGGATGGTTTCGGAGATCATCCGTTCTACCATTGCGTCGTTGCGGAAGTTCCCACAGAACATCAGAGCACAGAGGGTAAAAAAACCCCCACTTAATTTAACACACATATATGCCAAAGGTCACATTGATACGGGCTCTTTAGGTCTTAATTACCATGGGTATAGGCCTCTTGGGTTAATGAAAGAAGAGTTGTTGCGTAATTAAAAAATTACTCAATGCCTTTCTTACAGACTATCTGAATTTATGTTTTAATTTTACAGGATACACAGTCATTGGGTTCGCCATGTATTACTTTACATATGACCCATGGATTGGGAAACTGCTCTACTTGGAAGACTTCTACGTCATGAAGGAGTTCAGGGGTATGACTAAGAGTATATTGTTTGAAATGTGTGTGAGAACAATTAAATAAGTAGATCACTGTGGGAAATGAATTTCCATCAAAGGCATTATTATGGTTCTTAATTCAGCTTAATTGTTTAATTTACATTAAATGTCAAATATCTTGGCAACTTGTGATGTTATTGTAGACTGCTTTACATAGAGTCAAGGAGACTAATCCAAATCTATTTGAACCGAAGTAAAGCAGAGTACTCCTTTTTTCTTTCAGGATATGGCATTGGGTCAAAAATCCTGAAAGATCTGAGTGAGGTAAGGTATATTCAAAATCTGCTTGGGTTGAATTTCTGTTGAAAGTGTTGGGTGTCACCTGATTTTGTCTTGTCTATTTTCTTGCATTTCCTAGACTGCTGTTAAGACCCGCTGCAGTAGCATGCACTTCATTGTAGCTGAGTGGAACAAGCCATCCATCGAGTTTTACAAGCGCCGTGGGGCCTCTGATCTGTCGTTAGAGGAAGGCTGGCGACTCTTTGCAATTGATAAGGAGGACCTGCTAAAGATATCTGTTAAATAAATACAATTTCACAGATTGACTGATTAATCAAATCAAATGTGAATCGCACATTTCATACATAAGTAATTCAATGTGCTTTCAACAAGGCAAGCAGAAATGTACAAGGTCAAAACACAAGACCAATAAATACAATTGTAATAGAGAAAAGAAATGGCTTTTTACTGAATCGTTTCTTCTTAGCAATCAATCATGCACATTTTTAATCAGGATTTTAAAATACTCAGGCTTGGAGCAAGTCTCAGATGCTCTGAAAGTTGATGAGCTATGTCTTACATTGTAGTTAAACGATGCATCACAATTTTTTATTATTTTCTTAAATTTGGGAACAGTTAAAGAGACCTGTCCCAGATGACCTGAAGGGTCTACATTTCTGATGGTCAAGTGAGAAATATGTCATAGCCTGAAAATTTAGTCATATCTGGCTTTTCAGTTTAGATTTTTTTATTCAGAAAAACGTTGATGAATGATGGATGAATATTTTTCACAAATGTACAGCGAGCTTATGTAAATAATACCCAGTTACTCTCAGTACTGTTTTAATACCATTTAATGCAAGTCTTTGATTACTTAAGACACAACACAGATTGTAATAGAATATAGATTTATATAACAGTTCTGGATAAATACATACAAATCCCCAAAACAATAAAATTAGAAACTCTTATGACAGGCTCTATCCTCTACAGCCAGAGGACTGAGCTAGTGCAAAAGCTAGTTAAGAATAAGTCACAAAGAATGGTGATCATGCCTATGACATACAGAAGCATACAGTGTAAAACTTTCTATTCCTTGGTGGACTGCTATTGTTTAATTGCTGTCATGTTTATGCTTAAAAAACAAAGAGACCTGCAAAGAATAAAATATAGGCTTATTTATGTTATAAAATGGTATCAAATAATATTTGTAAAATCTTTTTTGAAGTCACAATGAACTAAATGGCTTACCGTGTTCATGGTTTGGTTTCAGACTCATAAATGATCTATGGTGTTTCATTTTTCTCTGACTAAGAAAGAAAAACCCAGATGTGATATTGTAGCATGTTAATGAGTAATCTGGTTTGTAAGGCTGTAAAGTTCCAAGTTTTCTATTGTCAAATTACTTGCATACACGTAAAGTAAATTATGATAAGCATTCAGATTGAGTTAAGCAATAACGCAATTAATCAATACAAATGCGGAACCAGTCAGAATACTTCTATTTACCTCTTTTTGTCACAAACACATACACAGGTAATGTGCCTCATCCCTCACTTTGATGGCCAAATACATCTGTCAAGTGTTTCCCTCAGTTATCGTTGAAAGGCCAAATTAAATAAATAGGCTTACGGGGAACGCGAGTGTGTAGAGTAACAACATAGCTGTGTTGGCAAAAACAGACTGGCCCTACAGTTTTATAAAAATTTGGAAAGGTAAATATACCCTATAATTGTTAAAAAAAATTGTATCAGAAAAAAACCCTCAGTGCCAAAGTTTCTGCTTAAATATATGTATATATTTCTGATAAGCCACCCACTGCTGTACTCAAATTAGTTATCATGAAGGCAGCATTAACTGAACAATAAACATACCTTTTGGGCCACTGATTTGCTGGATGGCCTCACAACACTTTCCATGGCAAGGTAGCTTTTCAATGCCCAATCATATAGTGAGTCACCCATTGCCTTCGAGAAAGACGTAAAGGCAGTACATTATGTTTTGCATAACATGCAAATACAAACTTACATTATAATAATAATTATTATTATTTGGCGTTTAGTTTAGGAACATGATCATTGCCACCAAAACTAACCAGCTGAGTTGAGCTGAGAAACACAACCCAACTGAAATAATTGGAATAATACTGCACACAATGCCTTGTCTATGAAAATAGTCTATTTGTATTGCATGTTAACTTCATTACCTTGGCAATTGTTGTAGCCTGTTGGGGATAATAGAGGGAAGTACCAACTGCCATCAGGCTTATGGGGTAGATAGCCTTTTTAACTCTAGAGCCTAAAAAACAGGATTCTTATGCTTGAGGTCATTACATTTTAAAGTTTGGATAACATTATAGCCACTAGTGAAAATTATGCACATGACAGTCGTAGTCTGAATGTTGCTTTAAGATAATTTTGTCAAATGCATTTTCCCTAAAATGAACTTGTAATTACCTCTAGCAAAAAAAAGTCCAAGGATACCAGCAAACCCAATGACTCCAGCTCGAGGATAGAACTCAGCTGGTGGGTTTCTTAGGTAATCATAGCTCCCTGAAAAGTAACCAAGTAAGACACTTTTATAAGTGTGTGAGGGTTGTGGCGGCATCCATCCAGTAAAGGGCGCTGCAGGACCGTGGTGGTAAGGCATTCCACTGACAGATCACCAGGTGAGTTCAATCTGGTGATTAGTTGGAATGCTATTCATGGGTGTTGGTTTCTTTGCAGTAGGTTGGAGAGTGATGGGGAAGAAGGCTTGCTTCTAGCAACGAGCAGCATCAAAGTAGAACCATCAGCAGCCTGAGGTTCCTGGGCACAGACTGATATTGACACAACAGTAATGGTTGGGATTTTGACTCTTATTTAAAAAACTGCACAGCTGCTGCTGCTGGTGGTGGTGGTGGTGGTGGTGGTTCTATAGTGGTCAACTGTTCCGTTCTGCTTTGATGCTGCTCTCCAACCTACTGCAAAGAAACCGACACCCATAAATAGCTTTTCAACTTATCACCAGATTGAACTTACCTGGCGATCTGTCAGTGGAACGCCTCACCACCATGGTCCTGCAGCGCCCTCTACTGGACAGATGCTATATGCATTATGTAATAACATAACAGTGTGTGCCATTATCATACCATTTCCAAAACGGATGACACTTTCCACCCTGGGTTTAACTGTTCCATAGGCACCCTGAATGACATAAGTAAAGTAGATAATATTGTGTTTTTTTTTGCCTAACTTTGTGAAAGCGTGGAAAACAGAAATACAGTCTGAACATTGTCTAAATCCAGATGCAAGATTATAGCCAAGAACAGAAAATCTCAAGGCTACAAATCAATCTATACACCTTTTTGTGGATTGTGTCATAAAATGTTTTTTGAACATCAATTGCATTGTAGCCAACCTCCCTGGATCACAATAGAAAACGTTTGAAGGACATTGCAATAACTTGAAAACATGGTGAAGAAGGCAAAATCAATGTCTGAATGGATTCAAGGTGATTCAAAGTGGCACATTCAGGTAACCAAAGATATTTAATGGTGCTACTGCAATGATTTATCAAGTTTGTACTTTGACAGTAATTGGGGCGAACCCGTTTGCCCATTGATTGGTCTAACTGACCTCACACAAAATATGCTCATGGTGTTTATCTACCTTTACAACAGCACCATCTTTATTTGGTAAAATACCTTCAAGTTCAAAGGTTTATTTACTGTTTATAACCTATGGCTATTGTGTTTACTACCTTCCTGCTCAAATTATTCAGTTGCTGGTTAAAATATAAACTATAAAACAGTAAAACAAACTAGCTCTAAAGTGAAGATCTGAAAAGGGTAAAACAGACTAGGATAAAATATACTTATTTTAACACAGAGCATTGTATGCAATGCCAAACAAAGAATCTTGCCAAACCGTTAAGCGGTTAATGAGCGGTTGCACTTAGACACAAAGCAATGATTGAAACATCAGACTTTAAGCTACTGAATGTATTTACAGAAGCAAATTATTAATTACTAGAATACTTCGGTCTGGACTTTAGACACAGTACTCTGATTGGCTGACTAACAATCCTCATCCAGGATAATTTCCTCTACAGTGTGAGAGAAAAAGAGAAACACAGGCAGGAAAATTGTGTTTGTGTGGATAAGTGTGGGCACATGTGTGTGTTTAAGATAGGGAAATGGAAATATTCTGTGTGTGTGTGTGTTTAAGTACCTGAACCTTTTCAACTGCAGTATGGGCTTTATTCTGAAATGGGGAGCACAACATCTTATGTGATCAGAGGGAGGTAGAAAGCAGAAAAATCACAAAAACCATGTCACAAAATAAAGCCTAATTAATTGCAAAACCTGCAAGTTATGTGGTTTTTCTATGGTTCCAGTGAAAAAAGGTAATATTTTATGACACAGAAGCTGTGATAATAAAGAAGCAGAAAGGAAGCATGACTAGCATTTAGGTGTTTAGATGTTTAATGGCAATGTTAGTTTTGATTATCAAAACCTTAGGGAGGCTCTCTTAAGTATAAAAAGCACTCAGCCACAGTGTTCCCCAACGCACAACTCCTATCCTTAAGTGATTTCATACAGAGAGGAAGCTAACAATTTACCTGACACCAAGATGCATAAGGCTCCGCCATTTTTCTGAGAATGGAAACACCTTGCTCCAATTGACCTACTTCAGGCTCAACATAGCCCAACTTCTGCTGGGGGACTGTGTAGAGTGAGAGCTGTAAAATCAAAGCGTTTCAAATAGATTTATTGGTTTCACACAATAAGCCCAGATCCACGAAGTGTGATTCAAAACCCAGCTCAATACCTCATCTGTATTTAACATAGTATTTGGCTTGTCCTTAGTGGCAGCATATACAGCTCCAGGTACCAGGCCCAGAACTGCTGGTATGGCAGTCATCCCCGTTACCTAAACACATTACAAAAAGGGAATAATTGCAAAATACAACAATAGAGGCCTGCACTAAGAAAGTAATTACAATATATCCTATACAGTGCATTAGTTAGTTACAGTGTTTCAGTACAACAAGGACAGCTTTTTCTTAAACACGGCATCACATTAAGTCTTTTAAAGGGCCAATAACACAGACAATCATTCCTTTTCCTTTTCCGTTTCGGAGTGCAAGTCTGTATGTGAAGCACTCTTAGTGTGTAGGGTATTAAGCTTCGGGATGAAGTTCCTTTTCTCTGGTCAAAACAGGAACTTGTCTTAACTTTTAATTTTGTCACCATATCGGCAACTTTTGTTACAGCAGCCTAAGACAAATCAAAATTATTCCCAAGCCTATGTTGCGGAATGTTTGGGGGAAAATATGTTCAAATCAGCTGCTTTGTTTTTGCGGGAAAATATGTTCAAATCAGCTGCTTTGTTTTTGCATATACAACACGTTACAATCAAATTAACAGTCTACCGTTTTCTAGACAAAGGGATAGACCTACTATTGATCATATATGCAATGTACCCTTTTAGTTGTTAGTGTCTGTATGTCTGATGGGCTCGCAAAGAATCTTTTTATTTTGTATTTTTTTTTACAAAGTTTCTTCCATGACACAATACGCGCGTAGTCAGAGTCGGCAATCGAAGCAGACTCGCTGTGGAGGGTGTATAACCCACTTCCACTCCACCCTCACTGGTTTGGGATGGCGGTTATGGCAAGCCAAAAGGGCCATATATCGTCACTAATCTAACGTGTTCTGTTGGACAAAACGCCGTATTTTACGACATACAAAGTGTAGAACGGCGCTTTTTACGCCGCTCAGTAGTAG
>JAVQIZ010044221.1:0-21569 GCA_036023535.2 Galaxias brevipinnis | reverse complement strand
TAAAATGTTCAGAGCAGATAGAATCAAAGGAGGTGGTGGCGTTGATATTTATTCCCAAAACAATTTAAATATATTGGTAAGGTTTCCACCTCAGTCCCAGGTCAATTTGAACTTTTAGTGATCAATGTTAATCAAGGTCACAGGTTACCTCTTGTTGCAGGTGTGTACCGTCTGCCTTCCACTAATTCTACTGCTCTAACCAGTTTGTCAGAGTTACTTACATCTTTGGTGAATTCCGAAGCTATTATTATGGGGGGTTTTAATTTGGACTGGATGTCCAAAGGCGCTGATGAAAAAAAACATCTTATGCAATTGAACAGAGAACTCACATAGCAAAACATGAGGAATCTTAATAAGTCTTCCCTCTTGGATCTGATCCTGACAAATAGGCTACATAAATACATACATTCCAGTGTTTCCCCAATAGACTTTAGTGATCACTGTCCAGTTGGCCGTATTAGAGACACTAAAACGAAGAGATCTGGATCTCATTAAGTCTATAAAAGGTCTTTCAAGAAATTTGTAGAGCAGGCATTTTTACGTGACTTGTATGACAGTGATCTGTCACCTATAGCTCTATTTCCAGATGCTGAATTATAACTGGAATATTTTTTTACCTTTTTTAATTTGTAAGCAAACAAACATGCTCCTTTTAAGAAATGTCTAATTAAAAATAGAAGCAATCCTTGGTATACTTGAAATAGGTGAGAAAATATTTCAGAGAAACAAAGCTTGGGCTTTGGCTAGATCTACTGCTTGTGATGTGGACTGGCAAACATTTAGACATCTTAGAAATACATGTACGTACATGGTGAAAAGTGCAAAATCTACATATTATTTGAACAATTTATCTGCACGTGGAAACAATTCAGCAAAATTCTGGAAAGAGGTTAACTTAAAGACTATGTAAGGAAACCAATCCCCAAATCTTCCCCCTCAGGCCCAAAGTGGCCCCTGGGGAACATTCCAGAGGAGCCAGCATTTTCTCTCAACACAAATGGCCATAAAAACCTTGACTATATTCCAGCATTCCAGCTGCTACTCTTAGGCTGGGTTGCACCAACATGGTTTAAATAAATTCTGGTTTAGGGTTAATCTAGGGTTAGTAAATCTAGGTTTAAACTGGTTTATAATTAATCAGAGATGCACATCTTAATTTTAACCCTGGAATAGCTAAACTGGTTTAAACGAGGTTGAAATTAGGATTAATTTACGTTCAGTGTCCTCCATGATGGATTCTGACAGAAATCTGATAAAATATAAACAAATGTAGCTGTACGTATATGATGTAGTGAAGGCTAAAGAAATGAAGACCTAAATTCACTGGCTTTTGACTATGTTCTCGTGAACTAACGTTGTTATAGAAGCCAAAAATTTTGTTAAAAAAGCTGTTGGTTTTAGACAACGAATCCTAATAGTCTTATGAACTAGTGTGGTTAAAAGCCAAAAACGGCGTTACAAAAAAGTTCAATAAAATACTTTGTAGCCAGCTAGCTAGCTATCATATTGCGATATAGCAATGGCACGTTAGAGAGGATCAAACCTTTAAACTTTTGAAAAAATTTTGCTAACAGAGTTGATGGAGGAGTTTGGGGTAGTTATTGAAGACAAGAGGACTGACAGCTGTACGCTGGAGCAGAAGGAGTGGACCTGGGTCTTGTTAGCCGACCGTTTTAATGGCTCAACTGGAATTAAAGAGATAAGGGACAGTTCGCAGCTAAAAGCTTGCTGGAAAAACCTGAAGGCAAAAGCTAAAGAAGATTCGGCAGAAGAGAGGCGGGGTCAATTTCAGACCGGCGGAGGACCACCCCCAATCATCACTGACCCGCTGTCAAAGAAAATTATTGATATGATCCCACAGCAGATTTCCCCACTTTCCAACCCCTACGACGACGACGGCGTACTAGAGAATAGTACAGCCTCAGTAGCAAGTAAGAAGCCTATAGCTACCACCTAGCTACATTTTATAGTACTTTTTGATTATGTATCCTACTGCATTGACTCTCTGCGAACGTGTAATATATTATAGGATGTAAATAATATGAATAGCAGGTTACAATAATTTGTCACCTCAAGTATCACTGTTATTTAATTTATGTGTATGTGTACTTTTTAGTTTTAATGTACTATATAGCCTCCTAATGTGTTTGTTTGTCTTCTGTGTTTTTCGTTTGTTAAGTTGAGACTAGTTGTGCTGGAAACAGAGCCAGATGATGGTAACATCAAAGCAACAACACCACCTGCAAAACCCCTGCTGAAAAGCGCCCTAAATTGAACTCACTTCAAGGCAACTTATTTCATTGGAGACGGAAAGATGCATGCTTGACATTGAAAATGCCAAGTTAAAAAAAGAAGTCCTTTTACTCAGAAAGGAGATCCTAACACTTCAGAAGCAAAGGCTTCTAGATTTAAGCCTGCCACAACCAGTGGAATCTTTCTTTAATGAATTCTGAACTGTCGATTTATGTAATTATATTAATTGTATTTATTATTAAGTAAAATCTTTATTTCAATCAAATTGGCAGCTCTTCGTCTGCCTGTTCTGTTACTTCCACCCTGTATGAATTAGAAATTAAGAAGCATATTAGTTATACATTATATTGCCTTTACCCATATTTCATAAGTGCACATATCCATCAAAATATAACATGTCAGTACTGACCTTAATTATGCTGTGAAGTGGTTTTCTATTAGTGTTCTCCTGACAGCATTGCCATTTGCATTTGAAGCATTCTGCACTTGATTATCTTCCGGATCCTCCTCCTCAAGTGGGTCCTCATCCTCCTCTGATAGCTCGTCTCCTTCCTCTCTTCCCAAAGTTATACAAAACAGGGACTACAACAATGATGGTCAGGGTAGTGTCCAGTTTTGTGCAGAGTCCCTCCTGTATACATGGAAATCTGCGCTTCCACACCCCAAACAGTCTCTCTATTACCCCTCTTGTTCGAATGTGAGAGTAGTTATAGATTCTCTCTGCCTGGGTCTGAGGGTTCAAAAGGGATGCATAGCCATTGTCACCCAGTAGGTGTCCTCTGATCGCCCCTCCTTTCAGCAGTGCACAAAGTCGACTGTTGTCAAAGATCCGGCTGTCATGTGTGGATCCTGGCCATCTTGCAACAACATTTGTGATCTGGTCCTGGTCATCACAAACAACTTGGACATTAATTGAGCAGTAGCTCTTTAAATTACAGAACAGTTCCCCATTCTCACCACCTACGTTGATAATGTGAATGTGGGTGCAATCAATTGCTCCAATTACTCCCGGAAAACCTGCTCTCCTGTAAGATCCAGCTGTTATCGCTCTCTGGTTCAAAACGCATATATATTAAGCCTTTAAATTTGCAATTGCCTTTGATACTCTACTGACAATTTTACAGACTGTGGACTTGTGAACTCCAAAAAGATCCCCGTCAACCATCTGGAAACACCCTGTAGCATAAAATCGCAACGCTACAAGCAGCTGGAGAAGTGGTGGCACAGCAAAGTTCCTCTCACTTCCATGCTTGATAGCTGGTCCAACCTACCTATTGAGGCATAGATAGACTCTTTGGTGAATCTATACCGCTGTAAAAACTCATTATTGTCATAAAATTCAATTGGGTTTAATCTATCTCTAATTTTCCTGCGATTAACTCTTTCATCTAACTCAATCCAGCAAAGATATGCAACTATGTTGTCAATAAAACCAAGATAGACTAAACATAAACCTCCTACAGGGGTGGTTTAAATATAATTGCTAATCCAGGTTTAGACTAGGGTTAAAATTACTGACTTTAATCTGGTTTAAATTTAAATTAAACTGATATTGCCACAACGTTAGCTTTAACCAGGATTAATTGTAGACTAAATTTAAACTAGGTTTAAAGTTTTGTGCTACAGGATTAACCGTTAAACCTTGATTTAAGGAAGTTTAAGAGTTAATCCATGCTTGTGCAATCCAGCTTTAAGGATTAATAAATTGGGATTAAGATATTGTTGAGTGTCATAGTCCATAATTGTAGCATAGTCATGTTTGGTATTGAATTGTTCACCATGACATTTTGTAAGCTTTGCAGACATTATATGGAACATATTCCAAGTATATATGCGTAAATAGAAACGTAAATGTATGCGGTAAACTGGCAATCCTGACTGAGTTTATCAAGTGAAAGAATGTACACCTATGCCCACTGGCCTGCGGCCAATAAGATGACCCAGGCCACCTTCTGGACTCCTCTTTCTAAGCATCCTAGCATCCTGCCAAAACCACCTCTTATAAGAAACTATCTACAGTTGATTTAATGAAAAATGCCTGTAAAGAGACCGAGCCCCATATGTCGAAAAATCGAATGTTAAAAAGAAGACCAAAAAAAATGGTTTAATGCCATAGCTATGGATTAATGCCATAGCTACAGGCAATCGGTTAACAACAGAAAAAGTGACAGATCAAAAAGATTCAATAAGGTTGTTGTATACACTCACTGGTAACTTTATTAAGTACACCAGTTCAACTGCTCATTAATGCAAATATCTAATCAGCCAATCACATGGCAGCAACTCAATGCATTTAGGCATGTAGACATGGTCAAGACGACCTGGTGAAGTACAAACAGAGCATCAGAATGGGGAAGAAAGGTGATTTAAGTGACTTTGAACGTGGCATGGTTGTTGGTGCCAGACAGGCTGGTCTGAGTATTTCAGAAACTGCTGATCTACTGGGATTTTCACGCACAACCATCTCTTGAGTTTACAGAGAAAAATATCCAATGAGCGGCAATTCTTGGGGCAAAAATGCCTTGTTGATGCCAGAGGTCAGAGGTGAATGGCCGGACTGGTTCAAGATGATAGAAAGACAACAGTAACTCAAATAACCACTTGTTACAACCAAGGTATGCAGAAGACCAACTCTGAACACACAACACGTCGAACCTTGAAGCAGATGGGCTACAGCAGCAGAAGACCACACCGGGTGCCACTCCTGTCAGCTAAGAACAGGAAACTGAGGCTACTATTCGCACGGGCTCACCAAAATTGGACAGTAGAAGATTGTGAAAATGTTGCCTGGTGTGATGAGTCTCGATTTCTGCTGCGACATTCGGATGGTAGGGTCAGAATTTTGCGTAAACAACATGACAGCATGGATCCATCCTGCCTTGTATAAACGGTTCAGGCTGGTGGTGGTGGTGTAATGGTGTGGAGATATTTTCTAGGCATACTTTGGGCCCCTTAGTACCACTTGAGCATTGTTTAAATGCCACAGCCTACCTGAGTATTGTTACAGACCATGTCCATCCCTTTATGACCACAGTGTACCCATCTTCTGATTGCTACTTCCAGCAGGATAACGTGCCATGTCACAAAGCTCAAATCATCTCAAACTGGTTTCTTGAACATGACAATGACTTAACTGTCCTCAAATGGCCTCCACAGTCACCAGATAGAGCACCTTTGGGATGTGGTGGAGTGAGAGAACAACATTATGGATGTGCAGCTGACAAATCTGCAGCAACTGAGTGATGCTATCATGTCAATATGGACCAAAATCTCTGACTAATGTTTCCAGCACCTTGTTGAGTCTATGCCACGAAGAATTAAGGCACTTCTGAAGGCAACAGGGGGTCCAACCCGGTACTAGCAAGGTGTACCTAGTAAAGTGGCCAGTGAGTGTATGTCAGGATCTGGCATGTATGGCCATTTGGTGTGTTTGTCCACTTTCATGGAGGAAGACTAAACTAGGGACACCCATCCCTTTCTTACATTTTACAACATAAGAATGTCATTGATCAGCAACAACATAATATAATTGTTTGCCTGACTGGCCATAGGATTTGGGCTCTTAATAGCTAAAAAGCAACACTGATTTCTTATTTTATGCTATTATATTGTCAAAGATCTCAGATTTTGTATTGACCGCCAGTCAAAAAGGACGGAATGTTTTCCCCCAAATGGGGCAGGGGCATGATGCAAGGGCAAAGTTCCCGGATGATTGCTCTGGTTTATTGGTTCGATCCACAAGTCTAATGGGCCAGTCATGTTCAGGCTTGAATTTTTCGGCCTGTTGAGAACTCACTGAACCAGGGGGTTGATGTGAATTATATGGTTAGTGTAGTGCTTATTTAATTGAAAAAACAATAAAGCTTTGTAAAATACTGATTAAAACATTATAATGATAAAAATGTATTATCATTTACATCCAATAATATTATACAACTGTAGATTTGAAGAAAACACAGTAACCAATTATTTTTGCACAAACACGTCAGCACTCAAATTTGAAAAATTCTGAAGAATGGTTGGTGAATGAGGCCCATTGTACATGGAATGTAAGCAATCTTTGGTTGCACAATGTGGCTAAGCGGAGCCATTGATTGCATTAAGGGTAATTCATTTCTGTTAACCATCTTGCATCATTTAACAGTAAAATACAATTAAGAGTAAAATATCTCTAAGGGTCTTGGAAAAAATATTAGATGGCTGACCTCATCGAAGAACTGTTGGGTACGACGCAAGATATGTTTAAGTTCGGTCAGCTCGAGAAAGTTCTTCTTCAGCGCCTCCTGGTTAGTGTTAATCTCCTTCAGCTCGTTCTCCAGCTTTTCAAATGTTGCCTATCAGGACAACCAATGAAAATCATTGCTTAGCCTAAACACTCCTATATTAAGTTAACTGGATATTCTACCATATGATAAACTGACTGCAATGAGTTGTTTCTGCTGTCAGTCATAAATAAAATCCATTCTGGTTTGGCCCAAAAAAGTTTTATTCTATTATTTTTTATACAAATTTTATTTAGATAAATGATAAATAATACTCAAATGTAAAGTGGTGCACACATTTTATTATTACACAATGCAATGTAAATGACTAATTGTAGAACAATTATTAAAATAATAGAAGTATGTACCTCAAGGTCAATCATGTCTCTAGGAAAGGGGACCTCTGGGTTCTCTCCTGTGTCTATTGTTGGGATACTAGCTTTCTTGATCTCCTTCTCCACAAACCCTGGAAAAGAACAGACAATTAAGTAACACAGGTGTATGACCCCAAATGTCCACGGAACACTTACAAGGGTCTAATATAGCAAAACTATGCAGACACAGATCTAAAAAGTACATGAAGATTAATTTACAAACAGAAATAATTATCGTCACAAGGGAGCAAAGGGAGAGTGAATGGTGCCAAATAAAAGTAGTGAGTATAAGTGCTACAATTGCCTAACAAAATCTTCCAAGCATAAATACATGGGGCGGCACCCATTCCTAAGCTATGTGAGGACTATATGTAAACCCATGGGTCGCTTCCCTTTCCCTTTTGTCCATGTGCGTAAACAAAACAATAAGCTATACCGAGTATAGACCAATATAGAAGAGCAGATTCATGAGACTATGTTCGTAAGCAAACAGCGGCAACCAGCAAAACAACTATGATGACGTATATCTGAATGAATGATAGTGAGAAGGAGACGAGCAGGCCAGAACACAGCACAAAAGGAACACAGGGCGAGGGACGTAACAACAGGGTTCCCATGGGTCAAATGTTTTCTTTGCTAGACTAGAAAGAGCAAGGAATTGAATAAACAGTTTGAATAATGTAATTCTTTCAACATTGTTCCTTATTTTAAATATCAGTTATTGACATACTTGCTTTTTTGGGGGGAAAATATACTAAATTCCAACTGATTTCACATGAGTTCTGTGATGACGTGCTTAAAACACTGCGTAACGCTTTGTATCTACATTCATAAAGTATCCAGACCCCTTAACTTTTCCACAATTTCTTACGTTACAGCCTCATCATATTTTTAGGATTGCTCTGTACTGAGCTTTGTTCATCTTTCCTTGATCCTGACTAGTCTTCTAATATCTGCAGCTGAAAAACATCCCCACTCATGATGCTGCTACCACCATGCTTCACTGTAGGGATGGTTTGGATTGGATGGATTGGCTAGGTAATAATGTTTCTTCCTCATGGATCAACTTAATATTTGACTCCTAAGATCAATTGTCTATCAAATATAGATTTTGGTTTATGCTGTTTTGACTTTCTTCTGATTTAGAAATTAAGAAATAGTGCCTAACTTTCCTAAGAGCTCAAGACACGTTTTTGCAATAATCTGGCAACATTAGTTACTATTACTATTTCATATCAAGAGTGTAGTTTGAAAGTGTCGAAAGGCAAGTGCATTGCACTTTGCAAATCATTAACACATCTTTTCAGATTTAAGTATCAAGTTCAAGTTCATTTTTATTTATGATATGTCAGTATACAGTACAGTGCAAAGACAATGAAATGTGAAGCCGCCAGCTCCGTAATGTGCAACATTATGTTACTTCAACAGAAAATATGATTAAGATACAGCGAATTCCGGTAGGGCTTAGATATGAAGTAGGCGGTTCAAGTTCTCACAACTTTTAAGTAATATTTTGCTCTTTATTATTTATTTTATTTGCCCATTTTTCTACATCAAAAAGTTCACCATCTGTGCAATAACATAAAAAGTTGAATACCCTTTTTGATTTAAACATGTCGAAAAGGCTAACAACAAAGAAAGAGGACAGCAATAAGGACGAGGCCTCTGCTTATATCTCGAACATGTCTGACTTAAGGCCGTGATATACTTCAGGCCAAGTACGGATACAGATACGCATGGTAGCTGTCGTACGTACTTAGCATTCGTTTGGTCCATACTTTCTGCACGTTTTCGCAGGCCTTAATTATACGTATACCCAAGATGCAATACCAACAGAAATCATTGGGCAGTATAGCAGGTCCTATGACGATGGGAACGGGAAACAGCGAATAAGTAGTTGTGCACGATGGCGGTGAATTTTGAGGAGCAACTGTGTGA
Organism: Galaxias brevipinnis; assembly: GCA_036023535.2. Classification (NCBI taxonomy): domain Eukaryota; kingdom Metazoa; phylum Chordata; class Actinopteri; order Galaxiiformes; family Galaxiidae; genus Galaxias; species Galaxias brevipinnis. The sequence continues at coordinate 12,742 of JAVQIZ010044221.1, read as the reverse complement.
GCTGGTTCACAATTATGACATCATGACAAAAATGCATGCCAGAATAGATGGAGAAAAATTGCAACCATTCTTAACCTGAACCAGAAAGAATGCAAAGAGAAATAGCAGTCAATACGCGATCGGTATGTCAGAGCACATTCCAAAATGGTGGAGATGAAGATGGTGCAAGTTGTCCCCAAATCCTCAAACGCCTGGGCTGGTCAAAGGGATATATTCATCACCGGTCTACCGAGACTAATTTCGCAGAAAATAACATCCAGGGAAACAACCTATGAATAGCTAAAGTTACCTCATTGTCAGTATGCAGAGATTGTGAAATATTGTAAGTGATAGTAATGTTTACAGATTATAAATATCTATATATAGATATATATTATATAGTTATATATATCTATATTCCTGTTCATCTTTTAACTCAATAAAATAACGTTACTTAACATACAATCTGATATAGACCCTGAAAAGTAAAGTGCACAATGTACAAGGTTTACGATTTACAGTTGATAATCCAGACAACATTTTGAAGGTCTTTGAATGTCTATTTAACAATAATGTTTCATCGTCAGCAGTTTGGTAAATGAATGGTAACTACCTGAAATTGCTCAGCACCTACTTTTCACACTGCCTACTCTTCATTTGTGACCAATTGGTTCTAGCCACCAGAAGATTATGGGGAGGACAGCATGAACCAGGGCAGGTTTGAACCAAGCAGCCCTGGAAGCGTCTATAGAACAAGCCCAACACCCTTCTCCCCTGCTTTCCCCCTCACCTACACCAAGTTTTACAACTGGTCCTTCTCCTTCACCCTCGCCTACACCAAGCATGTCTGTAGCATCTGGCCCCTCTCCTTGATAACCATTTAGCCGTGGTCCTCAGTAATTAAACACTACGTTCCGGACAGGATTTTTGCCAATACAAAATTACAGGGGATCGGAGGAAATTTTCAGATACTCCCCGGATGTACACGTCACTCAAACGCTGCGCGCTCTCCACCCTTTGCCCTTTGTTTTCTAAAATGAAGTTCTTTACTATATTTGTAATAATATAAATGTTATGTTATGAATAGACACACTACATACATAAAGCAGCTGATACCCTTTGTTTTTATATAATGAAGTTCTTTTATTGTAATACTATAAATGTTACGAATAGATGCACACTACACTTAAAGTAGCAGATGCCTTTTGTTTTTATATAATGAAGTTCGTTGCTATACTTGTTATACTATAAATGGTGTGTTATGAATAGACGCACACTACATTTGAAGCAACTGATGCCTTTTTTATGTAAGGAAGTCCTTTACTGCACTTGTAATACTATACATGTTAAATTGTTACATACAAAAGCAAGTGGATGAAAATGCCTGCTTGGCGCTTATTCCAATTAAAGATTACACCCTGAAATTGGATGAATGCTTGTTGGTTGCTTACAGTGATTAGTGATTTGGAGGCCCCAAGCAAAGATCAATGTGAGGCCCTTCTCCATTTTGCTTAACGCAATCATAGCTAGTGAACAGAAAGTATTTGGTGGCAGCTCTTTTCAGTTTTCAAAAGAATTTTGTCAGTTTAGGCAACCTTTCCTTAAACTGGGCATCATCCTTTTACCTCTTTCTCTTCTCAAACCCAATTTGAAAACGCTTCATGGTAGCCTAAGATAACGACTGTCTCCGAATCTATGGTAGCTCAAATTGCTAATTCTACGTCATTTGATTCTGCGCAACTGAAGCATGCTAAGGTACAGGAATGTCAAGGTGGAATAGTCCATTACATGCCAAATGTGGGTGAAAGTAAATATTGGCAAATATAGATAATTGAATAGGCCATTTACAAGTAGACTATTTATATATACAAATATCAGATTGCTTTCAAATAAAAACGTCAATTCAATACTGAGACCAACTTTGTGATTGAACAAGTTGAAACAACCATTCAGTTAACTACTTATCAGTTATCCAGTAGTAATTATAGTTCCTCAATAGTCATTTAATACATGCCACAGGCATAGGCCTTCTACAATAGCTTTACAATAACAAAAACTGTTCTGTACAGCTCTAAAAGCATAACTACTACAATGAACAGCCTGACTAAATCACCAAAATATCCTACAAAAAACGTTTTTATTGCTCAGACTGTGCCAACAACTCTTGACAGCTCTCTTGACAATCTACTTGACAAGTAGGGCTATGTCACAAAAAGTAGGCAATGTTAATAAAATAACATAAAATAAAAATAAATAAGGTGTTAGGAGTATGCCAAAGTAACTACCGGTTACCAATACTAAACAAATCTTGTTTTAGTCACCAGTTCAGTCACCAATTATGTCCCAATTTTACAAGTCTAAAACAAAACCTCAACATAACTGAGACTCCCTGTCACTGCCAGTCCATCCCTGCCTATCTGTCCCCAGCTCTGATGTCTGTCTGCCACTTGATGCGTCTGCCTAATAACGACAACATTATGAAACAATCCCCAGGCATTAGTATCTCTAATTTATGAAAATTTTATCAACTAGTCTTTCAGATATTAGGCTGCCTTGTGTTCTTACTTTGCGCAATATTTTGAAACTTGAAAACGTGCTTAAGTGTCTATATAATCAGCAATAGTGTTTTCATTACGTATGAATAATATGATTGAAAGTTTACAAGGATATATTGGGGACGTGTCAATACAAATTTACAAGGCCCTTTGGCAGACGAGGCCCCAGGAAATTGCCTACTATGTCCTATGGTAAAACCGGCATGGTTACTTGTTCAAGATAGATGTTGTACTATTGAGTGGAAACAATATTTTAATTAGAAAATGATCTTACTTTTATACACAAACCTGATCATAATATAATTAAGAAGTTTAAGTTCTTGTACGGAACAGAATTAGCCCATATATTAGACTATTCAATTAAACTAATTTAATGTTCCTCACTGGAAGACAACATCTGAAAGACCACCCTCCCAGCGTCCATCTGAAAGTAGTCCTTCAGCTGGTTTCGAATCATCAAGCCTTCTTTGCTCAGGCAGCAGTGAGGCGTCAGGCATTGATAAGGTTGGTGTCTCCCTCAACCACTCATCTCCATTTTCCAGACAGAATCTCTCTGTCTGCCAAGGTGCTAGAGATGTATCTTGGACTTTCTGGCTGGACTTGGTTGACAGTTGTGCTGAGCCACGTGTCTTTGTGACATCCTGGGCCTTGTCAATGGAGCGAGCACTCCATGGTGTTTCCAAAGACTCTCCATCTTGCAGCTAATATTCCAATTGCATTATCTATAACCCGCCTTGCTCTAGAATATCTATAACTATAAATGCGCTGCTCAGGATAATAATTTGATCCTGGATATGGTCGCATCATCCTCACCTACTATTCTTCCAAGTGAGATCTAAGTTTAAAACTTGCTGCCAAAGCTTGCCGACTAATACCTGAGGCAAGGTATCTGATTGTGACAGCAAGCCTCTCTACCTCCCCCCATTCTCCACTGGCTCGCTGTGCGTTGCTTTGTGTTTTAGGAGAGGAGCAATCCTGTGAAGCAAGGCATCAAATTTGCTGGCGGACATTCGGAAGTACTGATGATGCTTTTCATCGTCCATTTCTCGCATCGGTAGGATGAGCAAAACATACTCTCTGCCTTCTCCTCGGAATACGTTTAATGGTCTAATGTACCATCTTCGCTGCTACTTCTCTCGTCTTCTTAAGACATACATCAATAAAACTTCCTCCTCTGATGCCATGTTTATTGTTGTTGTACAAAATTGGTAGAAGTTGTCAACGTATTTCCGGTCTAGTAGACAATGTTTCTGACCTGCTGCAGAGTGGACATAGCTTCAAGAAGTACATTTTGACATATAGTACGCAGTTCAGTATGTGGACAATGTGTAGCGTTCGGGTACGTACATAGACGAAACTGGAGTATAGCACGGGCTTTAGCCACCATGCTCAACAAACACAGAGTAGTCACTGGGCTCAGTCATACATTCACATGGCCTGTCTTATCACTGCTACGTGGATGACACTCAAATAATGTTCTCCTTCCCTCTCTCTGACACCCAGGTGGTGCAGCGCATATCGACATGCCTGGCTGATATCTCAGCGTGGATGGCAGCTCACCACCTGAAGCTCAACCCTGACAAAACAGAGCTGTCCTTCTCAGCTAGCAATGCAGCATTAATGCACTCCTGTAGATTCCTTCTCTACAACATCAGGAGGATAAAGCCCTTCCCTACAAGAGAGGCTGCGCAGGTCATAGTCCAGGCCCTTGTCATTTCGCGCCTGGACTACTGCAACTCCCTCTGGCTGGGTTGACTGCGAGTGCCATCAAGCCCCTTCAGCTCATCTAGAGCGCAGCCGCTCATCTGGTCTTCAACCTCCCCAAGTTCACTCATACTATTCCTCTACTTCACACACTGCACTGGCTGCCGGTAGCGGCATGCATCAAATTCAAGTCACTTGTTCTAGCCTATCGGACCATGACCGGAACTGCATCCTCCTACCTACAGTCGATGCTCAGACCCTACACCCCATCGCAACCACTGCGCTCTGCCACTGGATGTCGCCTTGTTACCCCCTCATTTTGTGGAAAGGGCAGCCTGGCACCCCTTTTGCAAATTTTCTCTGTCCTTGTCCCTCAGTGGTGGAATGACCACCCCACGAACATCATGACCGCAACGTCTTTGTACACTATCCGCCGAAACTTCGACTCACTTGTTTTGACTGCACAATGTGACGATGCACAATGTGACCTAGCACTTCTACTTCATATACAAATTGATTGTACTCAGAAATTGTTTGTAGTTGTTTTGGGATGGTTCTGTTTTGTATCCTGATGTTTAATGTAGCATTTGCTTAGCTCTTATCTAGGTAAATAGGTCAGGGACATACTTATTTTCTCTACCTGACTTGTAGTTCTTTTACCTTCTCTTGTCGTAGGCACTATTTTTTGTAAGTCGCTTTGGATAAAAGCGTCTGCTGAATGAATGTAATGTAATGGAAGCTCTGTCTGCTGAGTTCAAGACCGCCTTTGCAACTCACGACACAAAGTTAGACAAAATCCAAACCGTTGTATCAGACCATGGACTGAGGTTGAAATCCCTTGAATCTAACATTGAGACGAATAGCCACCCTTTAAAGATCTTGGAAAGAAAGTATGCGGCGTTGGCTGAAGACAACGCTAAGCTAAAGGCTAAAACTGCAGAACTGGAAGAGAGGAGCCGTAGGAATAATATTCGCATTGTTGGCTTACCGGAGTCACTTGACGGACCTCGCCCTATGACTTTCTTCTCCGAACTAGTGGTCGAGGTCATGGGTGAAGAGATACTGCAGTCTCCATCGGAACAGGACCGTGCAAAGCCCGGACCAGGACAAAAGCTGAGGTAGGCTGTGACTCATTTTCATCGGTTTCTTAACTAAAGAGTTGGTGATCCGTGAAGCCAGCAAGCATAGAGGGAAGTTCCAATACCACGTCACAACATACAGATGTATGAGGACTACATTCCTGACGTTTTGGAGTAACAAACCAAGTACGGGGGCGTCGTGTGCACGGACTAAACATCAACGAGACTTTAGGAACTGTTGCGTTCTGGCTTTTACCGAGACGTGGTTAGAGCCTAGCGTACCTGACTGTGCTGTTGCGGTGGAGGGGTTCTCCGTCTATCGGCAAGATAGAACGAAGGAATCGGGTAAATCGAAAGGAGGAGGTGTGTGCTTTATGGTTAACTCTTCATGGGCCACGAACATCTGTGCCTTAAAAACACACTGCTCCCCAGTTCTGGAGCTGCTAGCCATTAAAGTTAGACCCTTCTACCTACCACGCGAGTTCAGCTCCGTCCTCCTCACAGCTGTTTACATCCCCCCACTGATAAAACACCAGCCTTGGCTGAGCTGTATTCGATTGTGTGTGGATTAGAGAACTCCCATCCTGAGGCGGCGTATACTGTTTTGGGTGATTTCAACAGGGCTAACATGAAGAGGGTCCTCCCTAGATATCATCAACACATGACTTTTCCAACAAAAGGTGAGCAGATTCTAGACCACTGCTACACACCATTCAAAGACAGTTACAAACCCCTCTCCCGCCCTGCTATTGGAAAGGCAGACCACTGCTCCATTCTTCTACTCCCCACATATGAACAGAAACTAAAACAGGAAAAAACGGTTTCCAGAGTGATACACAAATGGAGTATTGATGCAGAGGAGGTCTTGCAGGACTGCTTTTTAACAACTGACTGGCAGATGTTTGAGGATGCAGCTGATGGCAACATCAATGAGTACACAGACTCTGTCACAGGCAGGGCAAGTGCATTGAGGACACTGTTCCAAAAATTACCATCCGCACTTACACAAACCAGAAACCCTGGGTCAGTCGGGAAATACGCTCTAAACTCGGCGCGGACCACCGCCTTCAACTCAGGGGACTCTGATGCCTACAATGCAGCCAGATACAACCTCCGGATGGCTATCAAGGACGCCAAGAGGGAATTTAAAACCAAAGTGGAATCCAACTTCAAGTTTGCTGACGACACTTCTATCTTGGGCCTCATCACGAACAACAATGAGACGACCTACAGAGAGGAGGTCAAGGCACTAACCAGCTGGTGCCAGGACAACAACCTCTCTCTCAACGTCAGCAAAACAAAAGAGATGATCGTGGATTACAAGAAACAACAAGGAGATGGACATAAACCTATTCTCATCGGAGACACCGAGGTCGAGAGGGTGAGCAACTTCATTTTCCTCGGGGTCCACATCACTGAGGATCTCTCCTGGTCCCTTCGTGCAGACACTGTGGTGAAGAAAGCTCGTTGCAGCTCTATTTCTTGAGGAGACTGAGGAAGTTTGGTATGAGCGGCAACATTCTCACTAACTTCTACAGATGCACTATCGAGAGCTTGTTGACTGGCTGTGTTACGGTGTGGTACGGGAACTGCTCTGCGCACAGTCGCAAATCACTACAATGAGTAGTGTCAGCGGCTCAGCGTACCATCAGCAACAGACTCCCTACCATCCAGGACATCTACCACCAGCGGTGCCTGCGGAAACCACACAGCATTGTCAAAGACCACAGCCACCCAGCACGCAGCCTTTTCTCCCAGCTACCATCTGGTAGGAGGTACAAGAGTATGGCTGCACGCACCTCTAGATTCAGAAATAGTTTCTACCACCAATCCAACAGGCTACTGAACTCTCAATGCTGAACCGAACTCTTAATTCTGAACTCTAACATGTCACTACATGATGTGACATGCTTCTTTCACTTGTGCAATTCATTGACACTGTCACTTTATGTAAATACTGCAAATTTATTTATATATACATTTACTTATATTTATATTGTTAACAACTGCCCTTACTGCCTTGACACTTCCATTTTATACTTATTCTCACATTCTATATTTTGTACTTATTACCGCTATTCTATATTTTGTACTTATATTTAGTATTTTTAGATTTTTTATTTTAAACTTGTACTTTATCCTGCTGAGTTGACCGACTCTCATCCAGCACATTTCATTGCATGCTGGCCCTGTGTTAATTGTATATGACAAATAAAACTTGAAACTTGAACTTGAACTCATGGCAGAGCTCTACAACTTGGGCAAAGAGATGAGCCGGGAACTGATATGCCATTCCTAGCGTGCTACCTAGTGTTAGTATACTATTAACATTGACTTTGATGGTGTTAGTGCTTTGTAACATTTTGGAGTAACAAACCAAGTACGGGGGCGTCATGTGCACGGACTAAACATCAACGAGACTTTAGGAACTGCTGCGTTCTACAACTTGGGCAAAGAGATGAGCCGGGAACTGATATGCCATTCCTAGCGTGCTACCTAGTGTTAGTATACTATTAACATTGACTTTGATGGTGTTAGTACTTTGTAACATTAGTTTATGCTGAAGGTAAGCCCAGCTGGGTTGTTTTTTTTTTATTTACTTTATTTTATTATATGCTTATCGTTGCCACGTTTTGTTTTCTGATTCCGATGACAGAATTTAAATCCTTCTGAGATCAACATTACTGAATTTAGTTGGTTCCGGTGAACTGAACTCGGTGGGGACAGGCTTGACTAGTTACCAACATTACTCTGAGACTGGTGTTAAGACTAGAGGCCTATACCACGAAACAAGTTCAACATCAAACAGGATATCTTTTAGTTATCTCGCTTCACTAACCCTAACAACCGCAGTCACGCATAACTGATATCACGAAAGTGGTTCTATTACAGTCGATACGTTTGACTCCTCTCTATGGGAAACGATCTGAGAGCGTGCATCATTCACTGAGCACTTATACCACAGCGCCTTGTAATCAACAAGGCTCGTGAGACTTTAAGGGTCTCTGCGTCAGCTACTCTATATACACAGTAGCCGACTCATTCAGCCAGGTGTGAATATTAACGGTGTCCTCTTGTCTAGTGAACCTTATCTTCGGTGAAGACGCTGTTCGGTCTGAGGATTTTCTCCTTGCTAGCAAGGTAGCAAGGTAAAAAGGTTTCTCCTGAATCCGGCATTTCTTCTGCTTTCCGTTGCGCTAATTAACGTAGCACCACTCCCACAGAAAACTGGGACTGTCTTAAACCCTGTGTGGGATGATCCTTTTGCAAACGCATTTGATCCTTTGCAAAAGTACCTTTTTTAAATAAAATACTTGTATTGAACTTCATTCTTTGGTCTCGTCGTGTTTAATATTTAATATTTCCATAACACTATGGCGCTGCAAGCAGGGTCTCACGTTTGGATAGATTCCGAACCCAGGGACAAAAGAAGCAGGTCAAGCGTTTTGGGCTTGGAACTGGGAACAGAGAAGATCAGTGAGAAATTCTAAATTAGGAAATAAATAAATACGTATTAAATATAAATAGCACAAATCCGCTGTAGAGCATAAGAAGTTCTAGTAAGAGAACGCACCACAGTTTTTGACGAAACACCAAAGGTAAAGCAACTTTGACCGGAAATTAAAGTCCTAGCTATTGGCGAGCATTCCAACTTTAATTACTGCAAAGTTAATTGGAGTCTGTAAATAAATCTTCGGTCATAGGGGTTGGTCTTTAGAAAACATTCCGAGTTAATATACCTGGGGAATGAAAGAAAGTTGTTGGGTAAAGGGACGTGAATTTCTATTTGAAGGTTGGACCATTAAATAGGGTAATAATACAAGTAAAGGGGTTAATGGAGAAATAGACGATAGTAACTATTTCTGAGTAAAATAGTATTGTTTAAAATAACAAATAGTTGTAACGTTAAATGTTTTCGCTATATGAAGGTTCGGACCATGTTAAAATGTTGTCCTTCCCCGGGGATCCATGTCTGTGTGTGTTTGTCAAAGTTAAATGTGCATGATCAGTGTCTTTGTGTGTGTTGGCCAAATCCTCTGTGCATGTGCGTAAAGGCGATATTTGTCCATGTGATTTCTGCATGATAATGTCGAAATGTGTTTTCATTTAGTTTTCTTTTAAGTTGAAGGGTTTACGTTAATATGGTGAATGAGCTCTAAGTGGTTATATAGAAAGCAGGCTATAGAAGCTTTTTGGTAAAGTTATATTTTAAATTGAATTAACATTGGTCAGAGACATGTATTTTGTCCTTAAAACTAAAAGAATACGGGTTGCCTTTTTTATCTAAGCTTTTGGAAGGTCCAGGGTCCAGACAATATGTGTGCATGCGTGTACATGTTCACTTGGGTTACGTGGTGTTTGGACACCGTTTTCACATTTTAAGGTTGTTTGGGTTTTTGTGTTTGAGTACTGCTTGGTGGTTGGAACCTCAAAATTGGAGGAAGGCTGAGTTCACATTTGAAGAGCAGATCTATAATTTCAATGTGTCCAGAGCGAGTACGGTTAAAGATTCATTCAAGGAAAAATCATAAGTTTGAGAAACTTCAGAGTGGAATATGTTGGTTTCTAATTGATTGATTTCACAAACTTTGATAGGATTCAAATAAAATATGCTTAAAGTATTGATATATTAACCATCAGGTTTATAAATTGTGTAAATGGTTTAAGGATTACATCAATACTAACAAGTCATGGTTTCCTTTGACTTTGAAACTAAACAAGGTAATAAAAAGCTAATTGCTGTAGTTTTACATAATTATCTTACATATATTTTGAAAACCTTCGGACTAAAAATTGCTTTCAAAATCAACATGCTTGTATGATTTCCTTTTTATTAATTGTTGTAACAGAAGTATGAATGGGTATGTGAGTAGGCCTACTGTGTGTTTGTTGATGTGAGTTACTGTGTGAAACTTTTACAGTAGGATGACTAAATTTCACAATGCTACTCTGCCTTGTAGACTACAATGTAATAGTGAATTTAGTGGGTTTGTTTAATATATGGGTAAGGTTACCTTACCTGGAGAATACTATAGATAACATGAAGTCCCAAGAATCAAAAACAAGGTTAAACATTTTTTACATCTTTTGATTTGGGTTGTTGAAAATTGAGCATACTTTGAGTCTTCTTGAGTCAGTCATTACCGTGATGCTATTTAAAACATTTCTGGTTATTTTCTTTTGATTTGATGAAAATAATTTCAATGGAAAATGTGTTTAAATGGGTTAATTAGATACACTGTGTACAAAGTAGTGTATTCAAATGTGTTTAAATGGGTTAATTAGATACCCTTTGTACAAAGTAGTGTATTTAATAATGTATCTGACCGATGTTTGAAATAATATGAAGAAGGGTATAAAAATTGCTTACAACTCCAGAGCAGATAGGAATATGTTCTTTGAAATAGTGCCGATGACTATGTTTATAAGGGATGGATTATGGTCATTTGGGTTAATTTTCTTTCATGGGTAAACAACCATATGTTTGAATTTTATTTGTGTAAGGTTCATTTGGGTTTTACTTTTATTTTGGATAAATCTCTGGACAGGAAACTAGGTTGTTTGCTGATGGATTTGACGCCGGACAATGGTCCACTGAAATGGGTTATGATTTTTAATGGGTATAAGATCATAAGCATGTTTGTGCAATGTGAAATATTAATTTCTTTCTTGGTGTTTTTCCTGATTTTAGAAGATTGACCAGACTCAAGGGATCAGCCCCTGGGAATGGATTTTGATGTTTGTTTGACTCTGAAGTATACACTAGTATACACTTATCTATCAGTCACGAAGCAAGTGATGTGACATCTAAATTTGACATACTATCATTCTTTTGGATTTGACTTGATTATTGCTGATTGGGTTTAGATTCTGTTTTCTGCCCTTTGTTTTTTTCCGCTTTGTGATTGCAATACAAATCGGGAAAATAAAAGGGGGGAGTATCGCAGAAAAAACAAATGTAAAATTAGTAATTAATACATTTTTCTACAAATATATATATTTTTATGCCTTACATAAGGGTGTAGCTAAGAATTGGACAGTGAACAAAGGTAGGAGGTTTTTAAACTTTAAGTATCAGTTCCGGTTTGGGATTTCATTAGAATCATTTGTTTCGGGCTTTTTGTTTTAACTTTTGTTTAATCATTGTTTGGGGTTGTTGACTTTTGAATGTCCCTAACAATGCATGGACAGGACTGTGACAACAAGCATTGGACTGCAAGGATATACATTGCTTCTATGTTTGTGTCTCTTATGGGGTGTTGGTTGTTTTTAAGTGGAGAGCAGGAGCAAGGGGTCGTTTGACTGACGACTCACAAGAAAGCTGACTGGTAAAGTGGTTCCGACTCCAACCAAACGGAGTCAATGGAGGAGAAGTGGACCTGGTGTTACAGACCACGCACACAGCAGTGAAGGTTGCAGAGAGAACCACGTGGGTCCACGCCAGCCACTGCAAATGAGCATCAGTGCCACAGAACCAGAGTGATCAACCAGCCTAAGCTACATGGGGAGTGAAACAGATTCCTCCTCCGACAGTAGCTTGCCACAGCTCCATCTTATGTCACCACAGCATTTCCAGATTTAGAACTGAGGTGTATGCAGAACGCTGCCTCTGAGGTGACCAACACGACACATCAAAGAAAGAAGAAGGGCAGCACAGTACATAAAGGACATAACGATTGGTAAAATCAAGGAATTTATCCAACTGTTAAGTTTGTTCCTGAATACTACACTGCTCCGATATACCTAGACCGAAGCTCAAATACCCTAGATAAGAAATTAAGATGTGTGTTCTTGTGTGAGTGCCTGTGAAATGTCTGACCTAACGATCACCTCACATTCACCAATTTGATGAGGTATCAATCTTACCTAGTTTACGCATTTACGACTATTGTAGCCCATATTAGTTTATGGCAGGAGGGGCCGAGGGACATGGCAAATGTAGGTTAAGTAAACTAGTTTTCTCAGAGGGTTTGCATTCACGTCAAATTTGAGCATTATATAATTTTACTGTTTATTCTGCATTACTTGTTAGGTGGCAATGTGTTACCATATCACTTTTGTTGTATGAGATGCGAGCAATAGCGATGTTGCACTGTAAATCTGTAGCCTTTTATAACGATTATGGGACGAGGTGTGAAATCGACATTGCAAAGCAGGCATTTGTCATATCAGACAAAGAGAGATTTATATGTTCTTAGATTTGTTCTTAGCTGGATTACAAAATGTATTTTGGAGCTGAGGGTCACAACCGCGCAATGCAGACATCTTTGTACTTGAAGAAACATGAAGTAATGTAGCGTCGGGTGTAACTCCCAGCATGCCTGGCGAGTAACTCTTTTTATTGTTGACAGCGTTCTTAATGTTTCCTTGTTATCATGTTTATGCTTCCTCGTTATGTTTTTATCATGTTTATGTAAAGAGATA
>JAVQIZ010044182.1:0-10667 GCA_036023535.2 Galaxias brevipinnis | reverse complement strand
GTAGTATTGATCTGGCTTTAGTTGGTGTGTGTTTTGTGTGTGTGTGTGTGTGTGTGTGTGTGTGTGTGTGTGTGTGTGTGTGTGTGTGTGTGTGTGTGTGTGTGTGTGACGACTAAGGCCAGTCAGGTGATGAACTAGTCACAGGACAATCACAGTGAAAACAACAGGTGAATAGTTTTCCTCTGGCTGAGCTAATCCTTTTAGCTAGCGGCTTGATAGCTTAAATAAAAGACACTCTCTCCATAATAACGTTAGCCACATCTTAGCTTATCTGTTTCTATTTGAATTCCATTCATAGTCATTATCTAGTTAGCTTCGTGATTTGCGAATACAATTTGCTAGTTAGCTTAGCATCACCATTTTACGATGACAATGTTTCGCCAAGGCTGCTGTCGAACAGGCGGCAGTTACACAAACGGACCAGCAGGTGGCGACTTGCACTCTGAAACGGGTTTTCACTCCTTATAAGGAACGATGCAGTCCTTAGTATATTTCCGTAGTGTTTCTGTGGCTCGTTGGTGACATAGATGGAATCATTGATGTAAGGTCGTTGTTATTTTATTATTCATGACAAAGAGTTCTGGGTAAAACTGTGAAACCAACCATTTGTCATGATTCATATGTTTATATGAATGGTAACATAAATGTGTATTTTAATTGGGACTAAAGGATAGGTCTAATGCCTGATATTCTACCAATCATATCGCATTTTCACTGATACTCAATATCAAAAGTGGGTTCTTGATTATCCATTATTATTTACTGTATTCCTGTGCATGATCTGATTCTGAATATGCAGTATTGATTTGTCATCATTATTGAACTTTATATATATTTGAGAACACATGGGAATGAGCTTTCATTCTAACAGCCTAGTTCCCTTCTGTTGTCTCCTAGTTTCCTTGTCTCCTGGTTCCTTTCCCCTCCCTCCAGAGCAATTAAAGTAGGGGGCTAGGATACAGGAAAGGAAACTAGAGCACAAGGTAGGAGGCTAGGAGACAGGAAAGGAAACCGGAGCACAAGGTAGGAGGCTAGGATACAGGAAAGGAAACAGGAGCACAAGGTAGGAGGCTAGGAGACAGGAAAAGGAACTGACACTTTCATAAATGCGTGTGCGACAAAAGTTTCAATGCAAAGCAGTCGAGGTGTCTCCCTATTTTTACTGCCTGTACGGATGTTGAGGTGGTGACCCCTCCCAATTCTCCTCTTACTATGGAAACAAATAAAGGGGAAGGGTCAGCTTGGACAGGGTGAACTCATGCACACCGTCACACCCTGATGCTTCGCGTTGTAGTTTTGTTGCCCATGTAGTTCTGAAAAAGCATAGACACAGAACGCATTTAGGCCACGCCCACACCGTGAGGGAAAACGAAGCTACACTTTCCTTTGACTTGCGCTCTGTCTCTACTATCAAACCACTTTCTCGGCAGTGGCCACGCCCACCTCCCGGCTCTGTGACAAGGTTACGGCTTCTGGTGTCAGGCGTTGCCACGGTGATGGGAGAACCTCTTGTACTGTATTTTGATAGTTTTTACGCTGCTGTTCAACAGCCGCTCTTAACGACTGATGATGACGATGTTTCTAGTGATATTTAAATAAACGTTTTAAAGCTCTGAACTTTGTATGCCTTCTAGAAAGCACCAGGGGATGGATCAAATGCTTGTAGTCACTCATTTTGATAAATCACACATATATGTAACTAGGATGTGTTATTTGTTATAAGTATGTTATATTTCCATAGTACCATTATTTAACACTATCTATGAAGACACACATTCGCAAGTTATATAGGCCGACTTTCTTTAATTGTATGCCAACTTTTAAAACGTTATTAGGCTACAAGATAATAGTTTCTCTCTCCGAACACCTCTGAGGACGCTGCAATGTCGCCATCGGTTGGTACAAACACACGGCAAATAAAAGGATGTTCATATAAAAATAAATGTTAACTGTCACACAGTTCGCATAACAATAGCCTAAATGAATAGCTGATACCCTAACGGTTAACCCTGATAACCTTAGTGCCAGTCACAATAGTTGTAATTTAACAAATCTACTTGCTATAATATGATTTAATCATTTGAAAGAGGCCACCACACAGAATTTTCCGAATCATAAATTTTTATTAAAAAAGTTAACTTCTACATCAACAGTGAGTTTGAACAAATAACGATCTTCTCGAGTAAGAAAATAAAAATCAAACAAAAAAACAAATGAATCAACAGGATCTAGGGTTTTTCGTGTATGTGATCGTTCACTTTAAAGAGGGCTCGGACAGCTGCCGTACCCAGAGCTAGAGTGGAAGTTAACGCGGATACGATCCTGTAATATCACATCCAGCCACCAGGTGGAGCCCTCTCACAAGCCGTGTTCTAGAGGTCAGTGAAGTTGTGGCTTCTTTGAAGATATGTTGTTTTTTGGGGGGTGGGGGTTAATGGCCGTTATATAGAAATACGCAAATTTTAGGTCACCCCACGTTCTCAAGCTAACAGTTCCGTATTGCAGAGTGAAGCTTTAAGAGGTCACGCTCTGCCCGAACTCTGGAACGTGGGGGGGAAAGGGTCGTCATGGTAACACGGGGAAGTAATTTTTCTTCTTCTTTCTACTTAGGACAGCAGCTGACCGAGTATAAGATTTGTCTCTCACTCTGGAGACTAAAGTCAAAGCTGCTGTTTTTTACTTAAAAGGCAAAAATAATAAGACACATTCTCTTCTCTCTCACACACACACACACACACACACACACACACGGTGGGGTTAGCCTGTCCCATGGAGCAGAGAGGAACGCTGATGATTGGGGAGAGAGACTAACAGAAACAGTGCCTGGCGCCATGGTAACATCCCTAAGATGGCTGACCCACCAGCCGGTTGTCAGCGTAAACAGCACTTCCTTCTAAATTGTGTCTGATTCTGTGTTCTTCTGTGTGTTAAAATATCCTACGCTGCTTTGAAACTGATTAAAAAACTACCGGGTTTGAAACTATGATTAAAAACTACCGGGTTTGAAACTATCATTAAAAACTAGTGGACCAGCAGAATCATTACCATGTAGTCCTGGTTTCTACCCCTCTCTGCTCAGGGCGACACACCCTCTCTCTTTCTCTCTCTCACACACACACACGCAGACACACACACACGCAGACAAGCTAACGGGCAGTCTATTCGTCGTCATCTTCATCGTCGTCGTCCTCTCCATCCTCATCGTCATCGTCTTCCATGGCTCCCTGAGCAGATCCACTGGGTGCTCTGGAGAAGGTTGCACCCCCACGGTACGCTACCATGTCCTACACACACACACACAGAGACCAGTTTAGTTACAACATTGACACTCTTCAAAACTATCCAGACTGCCATAAATCTTTGGTTTGATGGGAGTTCTAAAAGTGATGTCACAGTGATCGGGATGAAACACAGCTTCTGTCACAGTGATCTGGATGATGTCACAGATATCTGGATGATGTCACAGTGATCTGAATGAATCATAGCTCATGTCACAGAGTTCATTCTGTGTTAGAAGAGTTCACTTGGGAACGAGACAGGAGGACACGTTAGACGACTGACGTGAAAGCGTGAGTGTGTGTGAAAGTTAAGTGTGAGAGTTTGTGTGGATGTGTGTGTGAAAGTTTGTGTGTGTGTGAAAGTTAGTGTGAGTGTGGTCTCTTCAGATTACATGTCAGCACTGGGTTTATTCTTAATGAAACTCTGAATCCTGCTCAGTATCTCCGCTGGTATCTCTCCTTCCAGGGTCACCTGGGAGACGACAGGGGGGGGGGCTTGGTAGCATGGTGCTAGCTATATTCCCTGTGGTTTGGTAGCATGATACTATCTATAATCCCTGTGGTTTGGTAGCATGATGCTAGATATATTCCCTGTGGTTTGGTAGCATGATACTAGCTATATTCCCTGTGGTTTGATAGCATGATGCTAGCTATAGTCTATGGTTTGACAGAATTATTCTAGCTATATTCTCTATGTTGTGACAGAATGATGCTTTCTATATTCTCTATGGTTTGTCTGCATGTTTCTAGCTATATTCTCTATGGTTTGACAGAATGATTCTATCTATATTTTCTAGGGTTTGACAGCATGATGCTAGCAACGTAAATAGTGAAATAGGTTTGTAGCAGGAACTAGCTTTGTTAGCACATGGTTTCAACATAGTTTACAATTCACACTGCTTTGATTGTTGATTACCTTTCTAATTAACGTTATTGTTATGACAGCAAGGGAGATGGACTTTACTGTCCCTCCACCTGTCCTTCTGTGAACACACATTATCTGGGTGTGTGTGTTTCTCTCAGTCTATGTGTGTGTGTGTGTGTGTGTGTGTGTGTGTGTGTGTGTGTGTGTGTTACCCGGTCGTATTTCTCGCGTAGTTTCTGGGCCTTCTCCTCGTAGGGCAGCTTGTCAGACTGGGTGAGCTTGGACCACATCTCCCCAAGCTTCTTGGCACACTCTCCAATGGACAGGCCTGGGTACTGCTGCTTCACTGTGGGGCGGTACTCCCCGCAGAACACAAAGAACGCAGAGCTGGAGACAGAGAGAGAGAGAGAGACAGAAAGAGAGCAAGAGAGACAGAGCGAGAGAAAGAGAGACACAGAGACAGAGAGAGAGTGGTGAGGAGGGACTAACTTCATATCTAGCTGATAAACTCTATAAAAGCCGCAGCAGGTCACTATGGTTACGGTGAGAGAAGGCTATGGGGGTGTGTGTTCACTGTGTGTGTACACTCATGGGGGTCTCTTGGGGGCAGTGTGTGCATGTGTGTGTGTGTGTGTACTCACAGGGTCTCTTTGGGGCAGTGTGTGTGTATGTTCACTGTGTATGTGTGTGTGTGTGTGTGTGTGTACTCACGGGGGTCTCTTGGGGGCGTTGGGGTCTTTCCTCTTGCGGCCCCTCTTTCCAAAGCCTTTGGGGGGGACGTAGTCCTTCATCTCTCTGTTGTAGCGCACCTTGTCCTGCTTCGCCATGTCCTCGAAACACTTCTTATCAGACGGAGTCAGGCCCTGCACACACGAGAACCTCACTAGAACCTCAGGAGAACCTCACTAGAACCTCACTAGAGTACACTGAGTGTAGACTGACCGATTGAAACAAGAAACAAACAGGCTTCTTCATTACCGACCCCTGACCTAGGCCTAACTTCACTCTTTAAATACGACCTTTGACCCCTCAGCCTACCTTGCATCTCTTGGAGCACTCCCTAAATATGGCCCTTAACCTCTCCCTACCTCCCACCTCTCGGAGTACTCCCTAGGTACGACCCTTGAGCTCTGCCTACCTTCCAGCTCTAGGAGCACTCCCTAAGTACGACCCTTAACCTCTGCCTACCTTCCAGCTCTAGGAGCACTCCCTAAGTACGACCCTTAACCCTTGACCTCTGCCTACCTTCCACCTCTCGGAGCACTTCTTGGAGAACTCGGCGAAGTTGACGGACTGCTCGGGGTGTTTCTTGCGGTGCTCCTCCCTGCAGGTCTGGACGAAGAAGGCGTACGCCGAGGTCTTCCCTTTCGGCTTGTTGACGTCCTTACGCATCATGGCTGCGGTCTGCGCGCACGCACACACACACACACACAGAGAGAGGGAGCGTGTTAAAGCTTTAAGTCCACACCACTACAAACATGGAGAATGTTAGAAACACACACACCAGGCCCAGACTGGCCATCGGGCACTTTGGGAAAACAGCAGCAGGGCCGGTCCGATTTTTACTGGTTTGGGCCGGTCTGCCTTGTTGAAAATAAATGATTCAGTTAACCATTCAAATTGACTTAAGTAAAAATATACAAATGTACCGAGCTGCATCACCACTGGACCACCCAAGCGAGGAAGTGGAGGCTGAGACCGAGCACCGTTTGACCCACCATCAGTGATGTATTGTCTGAGCCTAGTGAACCTGATTCTATTCTATTCTATGGACTTGTGGCATAGGCTTTATAATGGCGGCACACGGCTCTCTCCTTATGATGCCTGGGCCATAAAACATTTTTGTGTGTTTGTGTGTGCGTCCATGAGAGTGTGTGTGTGCGCGTCCATGTGAGTGTGTGTGTGTCCGTCCACGTGAGTGTGTCCGTGTGTGTGTGTGTGTGAGTGAGTCCATGTGAGTGTGTGTCCATGTGTGTCGGCTACTTCTTATTCCAGTTGTTTTGATAGGCAAGCTGTGACTTCAAACTTGGACTATAGCTGTGGCAGTCCAGTCACCATGTATAGAGCTTAAGCTAGACCCCGATCAACCTGCCGCCACCGGAGTAACGCAATAAGAATTAATAGGCTGAAGAACAGTTCACAATACTTGTGGTTGACTATGGTGTCAACAATGATTCAATAATAATTTGCATTCAATAGGCTCGATATACATATATGCGTCACACATTAAGTAAGAAACATTCTAAATAACTTTTACTAGATGTGCAGCGATAAAAGTTGAAGATATATAGTTGTTTTAGGGAGTGAGCCGGTCAAGGCCAGAAATGCCAGAACCACGTTTGTCCCAATCTGGCCCTGATCTACACTCTCTATATGCACTATAATAATGGACCAGGTCTGAGTTTAGTATTATTAATATGAATTTATACTAAAAGTGACTGACAGAGAGCTTTCAGATTTAGACATTTTAGTACAATATCTGAAAATGTATATTAAGCCTTCTTCCAAATCTCTTGACTGACAGCCTTTCAACCCTATTATACCAAATATATTGTTTGATTTATCAAATGGATCGCAGTAACACCTTCCATCACACTACGACATGTTAAAGCAAACCGTTAAAATGGCATTGAACCAGCATCTCATCTTAATGGCTTTCTGAAAACAGCACAGGACAAAAAAATTATGGGAAGGAGGGATAATTACATAGTAGCCTACTGTCGATTTCAGCGTCAATGATACTGATTCAGTTACAATGACCTTATTTCTTTCTCTGTGGTATTAATCAATACAAATTTTTGATTTTTTTTTTACAAATTGCCATCTTTCTTGTAATGCAGAAATTATATTAAAATTAGGTACGTCGTACAGTAATGCCTGAAACTATCCCAATATAACCGGCATAAGATGCGCCGGCTGTATAACGATGTACTACTGCCCAGTTAGAACTCAGTTCTATCGAAGTATATTGGCTGCTGCAGTTAGCCACCTAGCTTAGCTTGCAAGCTAACCAACAAGAACAATGGGGCCACCATTTGCTTCCCGCCCTATGCAGCGCTAGCGACCCATCCCCCAGCGCTAGCCTCATGCTAGCTTCTGCTAGCATTGGCATTGGGACTGCTAAAATATTCTCACCCACAAAATTGCCAATAGCAAATTCACACTATACGAATTTGTGACCGGCGCTATATTTTACACTGAACAGCAAAGTCTTGCTTGTTTGCAAACGCTGCATTGGCGGTGAACATTGCAAGACATCTGCGCATTTAAGTCTACCTAGGAAGACTATGGCTATCTTTCGGAACGGAGAGGTTCGGGACAGCAACCACGAAATGGGCGTTTCGTGTTTACAAGTTCACATTGTGTTGGGTTCTCTAATGTAATAAGCATGGCAAATTACGTGCACTTGCAATGACAGACCATCTTTAACGTTGACAATTTAAACATAATGCACAGAAACATTTTTTATCACTAGCATTTATATAATTTCCAGCAAATAGACCCAGCCACAATAGATCTTTATCAATGGCTGCGAGTCAGGATAGCCCGCTACTAGTATTACAAGCTTCCACTGGTAAAGCAAAGAGATGCCTTAATTTCAAGCAAAAAATATTGTGTAAAACATAACAGCATACTTACAGTATCGCTAGCTAGATAGCTAACGGAGAGGTTGAACTGTGTTGTCGGTCACGTTGTTTTGTTGTTGTGTGTTGTTCTGGCTGCAGCTGCGGCGACTGACGGACGGTTGGGCCACATTCAAACTGGGTAGACCCAAAGAGACACCCCGCCCCCCGGACGCGCCCCCGTTGGTCATTCAAACCTAAGGGGAAGATACTTGTGTGGAAATATGGGCGGAGTAAATTAACCACGCTCATTCAGTTGGCTAGAGAGGATGCTCTCTAACGTGCCAGCTCCACCCAGATATTCCTTTATGGAGAAGCTCGGAGTGGAGCATCCTAGTGAAAGTCCGACAAAGAGAATCACATTGACAAATGAAGATGTGACCAGTAGTCAACTTTATTATCCAGGCAGCTTCACCCCAGTCCAGACCCACTGTTTCAGGTCTATCATTCGTGACAGCAGTCACCAACATTGCTGTTATATTACAACTTTACTCACAGAAACGTTAAATATCTTTGTGTTCCAAAAGCTATGTGTGAATTTAATAATCGTCTGGTAGTGACAGTGTAAAACATGTTCAGAGCAGACATAGGTCCCTATAGACCTTTTTCCCTACATGTTTCCCTATAGACTTTTTCTGAAAAAGAATCGGTTTTAAGTGTTATTTCCTTTTTACAGATACTTCCATAATGGTTTATCATTTAGGTAGGCCTATTTGTTGATCATAATCTTTGAAGGTTTAGGGTGACTCCCTTCACCCTCAGATTCACCTAACGACAGATGTAGAACAAAACAAATCGATTATCAACTCCCTAGTATTTTTTATTGGCTACTGCATTCAATTAAACTTATTCAAATAAAATGTAACTGCTTAACCCATGTTAGATTTCATACATTAATAATGTAGGCCTATTTTTACCTAATAGCCTAGACGGCGTGCGCGAATGCGCGCACTTGTGTGTGTGTGTGTGTGTGTGTGTGTGTGTGTGTGTGTGTACAGCTATATGAGCTTGTTTCTACACGAAACATCCGTGAGTTTGAGACCGTTTGACACTTATAAACTCTTCATGATGGAATCTGCTCCGAAGGGAGCATGTTGGTAACGCATGCCGCACACCAGATGTCCCGGTCTTGCTCAGTGCATTCTTTCTCGTTGCCGGCTAAATGCCCTGTATTTGTCTACATCATGTTAAATAACATTTAATTGGCTTGTATTATTATAATTCCCATTATATCTAAGGATATAATGGGTATTATAATAATATGTATATATATATTAATTCAAGCCACTCATGCGACTGATTATACTTTTAGGTGAGAAATAATTTTTCAAACACAAATGATGTACAAACATTTACAAAAAGTCAGGAGAGTCAGGAAGGAGTATATCTCAACATGTTTATTTTTCATTGAGATAAATGACTAATGTCTGTATATGCATAGCACTACGAGTGAAGGAACCGTAAGGAACTGTTAGAACCAGTCTGAGGAGCAGATCTAACGTCTCCTCCTCCTGGCTACGTGCCTCCTGCGCCTGTGGCTAGACCTCCTGCGACGCCTGCGCAAGCGGGAAGTTCGTCTGCGTCTGCGGGCCATATTTGTTTGAGAACAGTAGCATGACTTCATAGTGGCGCAGCTCTCCTATTTATAGAAAGGATGTTGGGTGAGTTTATCTGTGACGTCACATATGCCAACGGATCTGATTGTTGACGTCACAAGTCTCCTATACAGTCACAAGGGAAGTCTGTCACATCAGTGATGTCCAAACGCGCAGTGCCGTTGACAAATCCAAACAATTACCTTTTGAACTTTCTTAGACTAACTCCGTGACTATGTGTTTAACATTTGATTTGACAAGAAATTATTCCACAGATGGATCATTTTGACATCCAGTACTTGAATCAAAGGGAAAGTTTTGGTTTTTTTGCAGAAGATAAGTTAGACAAATAAGGCCAAAAGCCTGCAGCCAGTTTTGTAGTGGAGGTATAAGCTATATAGAACATAGGACATACACTTTCTTAATCCCCTCCAACCATCGTGTGTGCAGCTACCCCGCAGACTTTAACAACTAGGGGTGACAACAACGATGTGATTCACATAGGCCTAAGCTGTGTATCACTTTGTCATGCGCATTGTCGATGTCATTGCATACCTTCTGAGTAAAATAGAGTAGGGTGAATTCAGGTATATTGGGACATCAGGTAAATTGGGACAGCATAAGAAAACTGCATTGTACTTCTGCCCTGAAAAGTTTAATTCAAAGCAATCGGTACTGAGACCTTGCTATGGAAGCACATGACCAAAGTCATATGTCATAATTCCTGTGACATCACGTTGGAGGGTGTGGTCAGCATCAAACAGGAAGTTGACCCCCTAAAGCAAGAGGTAAGAGAAATGACATATGCTCCAGCTTGATTTTAATATAAGGGTTTCTAATTTTAATGACGAATATATTGTAGATATAAATTATATAGAAACATGTATGATGTAATAGTGGACCAAAATAAACTTACTGTTCTTAAATTATGTTTACTTTTTTTTTTATTAGGACATTTCTTAGTGTCCCAAATTACCAAACATGGTTTGGTAATTTGGGACAGCATGTTTCAGGTAAATTGGGACAATGTTAAAAGGCTCCTGAAATGAAGTTCAGCACTAATGTATTCATATAACCTAATAAAATGAGGGACCTCATGTCTATGTCAACACAGAGCCACAGAGATGTAGCCTACAGCAAACCTTTAAGTAGATAGATCAACACCTTTTTAGGATTTATGTACGGAATTCAAATTGATGCTAATCCCCCAAATAGTGTGTAATAGTAGGCCTTATATTTTGGTGAAATTAACTTATCCTAATAATTTTCTCTGGCTGATTTAAGGTAGTTCTCAGAATAGAATGGC
>JAVQIZ010044175.1:0-25635 GCA_036023535.2 Galaxias brevipinnis | reverse complement strand
TTTTTTTTGTTTTGGTTGGGTGTGGCCTTCCCCCCCCCCCCCCCCCCCCCCGTCTCTCTACCGCTCATTCGCTTTCTTCCTAGCTCTTGTTCTTCTTCTCTCTCTCTCTCTCTCGCTGGCCTCCTCTCTCACTGTGTGCCTCTAAAAAAGATATTAGGACCCAATTCAATATGGCCTTTAATGCCTGAGATGACTCGACAAATCTCTAATGCATTTTTATCCCGTCCTGTTTTTTCCGCCTCCCTCCCTTCCTTTGCCGACAGGCAGTTCTGACGGAGGGAGTCATTTGCCGTTGACAGAAGGGGTAGTGGGGTTTTAAATGAACAGCAGGTGTGGGCTGACTCTAAGTAAGATGTGATAACATGGAGACTGGCTGCCTCTCCCGGCCGTGCTCTTATTTAACTCGGGAGAAGCTCTCCGGGCTACCCACGGCAGGTTATTCAAGCACAACCTCTGGGGGACGCAGTCAGCGCGTCGAGCTAGACATGCGCTCCCTTTTTGGACACCCCCTGAACATAATTATTTGCACCTGCTTGCCGGCAGAGTTTGTTCAATGGCTTGGATTGAGCCCAGATGCTAATTAGCCCACCTACGTTCTTCGCTAATTTTAACACTAGGCTATTTATGAGCACACCCAAGCCACTATTGTAATATAGCATATCCCCAATAGTGGCCTGAAATTAAGACCATGTGTGCGAGTGCATAAATGTTGAATTGACTGCCACCTGTTCGCGGTGACATCAGGCCCTTATCCCTGCCAGGATTTAGTGTAACTTCATTAGACAGCGTTTGTGAGCGATGCTGACACTCCCTCGGGAGCTGAGACACCGAGCCGTGAACTCAAACTGTCTAGTTAGACGTGACTCATCACAAATCTCAATATCGGCGAAGGACCTCAGCTTCTCTTACCGCCACTGAAGAGGACTTGTGCTTAGCACCGTAGCACCCTACACCGCCTAAAAAAAGGTCTACGTGTGATACAATGTGGCTACGCGGAGGATTGGCTGGAGGCTGCGGCACTTCCTGGTTTCAAAACCCTGCCGTCTGTCAGCTGTGGGGTCGGACTTGGAGAACGGCATGCGGTGCCCGCCCGCTGTGAAGGAAGTGGATCCGTAGCCTTCTCTTGCCAAGTTTCTTCTAGTAGACGGGAAAGAGCCGGGCAGATCGGTCCCCGCGCTGCAGTCACCCACCGGCTGTTGCCATTCTGGCCCGCTAACCTTACCGTAAGCGTGCTTACACGGCTTCTCGTGCTGCATCTGTCTGCCTCTCACCTTCCCTTTGCCACCACAAGCCTTTCACGGTGCAAACTAAAGGCGTGGAATGGTTAACCCCCCATTTCTGTGTGAACTTTTTGTGATGTTTTTTTTTTTGTTGCTGTTGTTATTCCATGATCTTTTATTTCTACAGGTGGGCCCCACTGTGGATTGAACGTCTTTGAACGGCGGATCCAGTCGTTTGTTATGAAAGGACATGGCAACGTAAAAAAATAAAAGGAAAAGACGCACGTTCTTATCAGACCTTTGCTTTTGTAGGTGCTGCATCTTGTGAATGCCATGTGGTTTCACGGCAATGATCGTGACCTCTTTTATAACGTGTTATCTCAGCAGACAGTGCGCTGACCGTTTTGTTCTGCCTGTTGTAAGGGAAATGTTGGCATCCTCACAGATGTTCAAGCCTAAGCTGTTGTTCCGATGTGGGGGGAAGGGTCAGAGTGAAGACCGGGTCAGCAAAGAGACAGTGTGTGCCTTCTGGAGACACTGAAGGCTAAAGTGTTGTGTCTTAGCCATAACATAAAATGATGTCTACCTGTCCTATGTACTTGTCCTTATTAATGCTGATTACATCCACTCCCCTCCACCTTGACCAATGGAATGATTGTTTATCTTAGACCAATATACTCGTTTCAACCGTGTCAACGAATCAGAACTTGCTATATCGTTAAGAGTGAACTTACACGTATGTGTTTTTCTTCCCCAGTGCCGTCGTTCTGGGGGCTAGTCAACTCGGCGTGGAACCTCTGCTCGGTGGGGAAGAGGCAGTCCCCCGTCAACATAGAGACCAGCCACATGATCTTCGATCCTTTCCTAACGCCACTGAGGCTGAACACGGGCGGACGCAAGGTAAGCGCCGCGTCCGTTGTCCCTTCGATGGATGCCGATGCTTTGTCGGCGGGGGGGGGGGGGGGGGGTCGCCGCTCTCCCCCGCCGTGCGCTCGCCGTGAGGTTGCCATTGTGTACCTTCTCAATGCGGTATTTTGTTACAGTGTGTGCGTGCCTGATCGGTGCCCCTGAATGGTTGCGGGAGGACAAAGTAGGACTATTTGTCTGAACGCTGTAGAGAACACATGCAACACAATGAACAAATGAACAGCCGCACCTTGGCTCTGGGCGGTAACACTGAACAACCTCGACGGAACACAAGCAGAAGCCAGTAGCAAAACACCACCTAGTTCTATTCTGCAGGAGAAAGACAATACAATCTATTGTTCTAAAGTCTGTGTGGTTTCCTGGGAATATGCAAATCTTTGCTCACCGCTGCCACATGACGCAGTCTAATTGGAGCCCCTACCCAGACCGATAACACATGCTTGCGCTTTGACATTCATTGGATGATGGGCTCATGTTTACATGCGATACGTTATTCAGGGGGTCATTTGAAGGGGCAACAGGGCCAACTGCACAGAGAGGTCTGTTCAGATTACACTGCTGAATGGCACGTGAAAGGAGTTGTTGGACAGAATGTGGGACGAGAAAAAGAGAAGAGTGTGGGTGAGAAAGAGAATGAGAGTTGTCGACTGAGCCTCGCTAAGACGCTTTCACAAACAAACAGGACCCCCGTGACACGTTGGTTCTTGTTAAGAGAATCAGCTGGCTACGGAGGCTATCGGTTGTGCTAGTGCGAGTCAGGCCTCCAACACAGCATAAATTGACGGACCGATTTGGACAGAAAGAGACATATTTGCCAGCCTTGAGAGCTATAAGGTCATTATCCCTTCCAACCACGCAGCTTTCGCACATTTTTCATATGTTGAGGTTCCCAGAAGCCACCCCCCTCCTTTCTTTCTTTCTCTCTCTCTCTCTCTCTCCCTCTCTTTCTCTCTCCCTCTCTTTCTCTCTCTCTCGCTCTCTCTCTCTCTCTCTCTCTCGCTCTCTCTCTCTCTCTCACCTATACCGGGGGCCTTAATGCAATCTTTTGTATCTCTGAGCCTCTGTGCTGTCAGGCCTCGGGAACACTCCGGTACTAGCCTCACCTTGTCAGCTCTGATTCATCCCCACTCTGTCTCTGGCTGCTTGGCAGACGCGCCCGTCGCAGCCTTGGCCAGAAAACGCAGGAGCTTTTCACCGCCGCCACTCGCCGCCGCACTCCTTGACACATAAAGCTTCCGTCGACCTTCCGACTGAAAAGACAGGAAAGAGGGAGAGAGAGAGAGAGAGTGAGAGAGAGAAAAGATTACCTCCTTGGTCTTTTGTGGAGCCGTGTGAAAGAGGGAGATGAGCAGAGGGGAGGGCTATAGGAACCTACCCTTTTAAAAGGTTCTTTCTACTACCCTGTATGGCGCTCTAATGAATGGGTAAAGGAAATTAGAGCGACCTTTGAAGGGAAATATTAATTAAGAAAGGGGGTAGGCATGCATCAAGGTCATCTGCGTCGAATGGAAGGAATCACATTTATTAGATTGTCGGGATTAATTGAATATTTGCTCTACGATAGATGAGCTGCAATTACATGAAGAGGTTTTAATGGATTTAATCACTTTGGTGCCAGGGACTATGAAGGGAGAAAAAAAACACACACAAAAAAAAACTGGAGAGTGCAGCGTTACATTATTGCACTCTTGAACCAGTGAGGTGGAGAGAATATTATGCAGAGTATGAACGCGGGTTAGGCAACAGGATTACAGCTCTTTTGTTCTATGGTTGTATTTGTTTGACAAAGTGCCGGTGAATCTATTAGCGGTGTACGGAACGGGCTTCGTTCCCCACGTTCGGGACACGGCATCCTTTTGTCTTTGGTCTCTTCCTCTTTGAAGTCAGCAGTATTTGGATGGCGAGCCACTCTTGTGGTACCCATTCTCATTGCCAGGTGGCATATTCCAAAGGTGTCTCTGCGTGGAATTGAAGTTGAATTTCAGTTGAGAGGTTGGGGAAAGTTTAGCATTCAAGGTAAAAGTTTGCAAAAGGCCACAGTTTACCTTGAAACCTCTCCAAACATTTTCCACGACGGTGTCCTCCAGCAGGAGCGGAGGTCTGCTTCATCACGGTGAAGGGGGCGTCCTTAGTTAGTAGGGAGAACACTTGACCAGATGGGAAGACGGACGGAGTGCTGGAAGCATTGGAGATCAGGTAGTTGGCTGGCTAGCATCTTAAGGAGGTGTGTGTGTGCTTGTACGTATCACTCTGTCTCTGTCTGTGTGTGTGTCGTGTGTTTGTGTGTCTCTGTGTGTGTGTGTGTGTGTGCGTGCGTGCGTGCGTGCGTGCGTGCGTGTGTTTGTGTGAGTCACTGAATGCATGTCTTGGTAAGGACCATGGCAGTCCTAAACCTGTCTGATGAGGCTCAGTGTGAGGGTGGAGCGGTACAGACCAGGTACTGGGATGGCATCTATGGTTCCTGTCAGGGGGAGCTAACACTGTCCTCAGTCTCCTTCCGGTCTGCTGCCAGGCTAGCCGGCTAGCCAAGGGGGGCACACAGTCACAGGTACTTCTGGGAGTTGTGGTAGCACCAGCAAAGCACCGAGTACTTTCAGTAGTGTGTTTTAAGAAAACTAAACTGACATTTCTCCACGTTTATTTTCCCAGAATGAGGAGATGGAGCAAATATAAACATGTGATTTTTCCCGCTTTTATCCCTTCCCTGAACCTGCCAGTCGAAAGTCTATGTTGTGGGTGTTTGTTCAAAGCACCTGCCAGTACAGGTGCTTATGGGTAAACACGCCAGGCAGCCGCCCTGACAGTCCAAGCCTCCACTAGAAACCCAGATGTTTATTTGTAGAGGTTGAAACGCATTATGATTATGTGGATTGATTCAATTATGCAAATGAGGGAAATTCAAATTAATTACACACAAGTTTTGGGTCGGCTGAACCTGCAAAGCTGTCACAACATTACAAAGAGAGCGGGGGCCCGCGCGTGGATGTCTCCGGAAAGAAAAAAAAGAAAAACGACACAATTACTGTCGTCTGACTGAGGCCTCTTTTCACTTCTCAAGGCGAGCGGTTTTAATTGGCTCGGCTGAGCCGGGGCCTTGATGTCGGGGTATTCCTCTCATGTCTCCGGCTCCGAGGAGCTGGATTTGTAACACAGACGTCTGAGCCAGCATCCATGGCATGTCCATCTGTGGGCCTGCATTTCAATTACAAAGCGCAGGACCGAGGGAGGGAGAGCACGGGAAGTGGGTAGTTTAAAGAAGGCAGGAGGTGTACGAGATTAACGTCTGTTCATTCGTGTGTGTCGGTGTGTTTGTGAGTGTGTTTGTGACTGGGTGGTCAGTGAGTGGATTGGTTGGGAGATTGCGTGGCAGCAGGATGCACGCCACGGAAGTGTTTGGTTGGGAGACGCTCCACAGTTCTTGTTGTTTTCCACTGCAGACTTGTGGGCAGAGGAAGGGCTCAGTGGCTGCACTGCATTGCGTGGGACAAGGCACGCACACCATTTTGGCTCGAACACAGGGAGTTTTGATTAGTTTCTTTTTCACAGAAAGGATGTTTCTTTATAGAAGGACTTTGGTGGGTGTTAAGGGGTAAAATAAAGTTGTGCTTGTGATTGGCCAACAGGATCACTATAATACGAATCTGGAAGTAGACAGTCTAGGTAAAGTATATGTTACATTATTAGAGTAAGCAAGGACCAAATGTTTCAGTTGATAATGTGCTAAGAAATGTCCTTTTGTCCATTTTGTCATACAACACATCGCTTCCAACGTTACATTACATTACATCACAGTCATACAGCAGGCACTTTTCTCCAAAGCGACTTCCAAATAGGCACTTGTTTTTATTCAAAGTAGATCATGTCGATTTGGTTTTTAAAGATGAAGTTATCTCGGGGGAAACTCGTTGGTCGCCTATTTGTAGTCGTTACCTTTCCCGACAGAGACAGAGTGCCTAATACAATTCCCATGTCTGCGTAATTTTTCATGTTAGGAAAACACATCAATACATGCTTAGCCACTGTAAAACCCACCATAGGGGTCCAAACACCTACTGGTGTGGCCTGTAATTCCTTTAACCTTTCCAAATGTTACTTTCTCCGATATATATTTGGATAAACACATCATCTAAATGATCTAAATTGATGAATTCAACTCTCTGGCCAGCTCCACTCGCAGGGAGTCTCTGTCAGTGATGAAGACGGATTATTGAATCTAACGAGGTTACCAGACTCTCTGGATCTTGGACATGCCAGCCGCAAATTAGAGCATGCTCACTGGCAGGTTTGTCTTACACACACAAACACACACACTCACACACACACACACACACACACACACACACACACACACACACATACACTCACAAGACAAACACACACGCTTTTTCTCTCTCACACACACAAACACACTCACAAGACAAACACACACACTCACAGACAAGCGCACACTCCAACGCAGAACCACACAAAGTGGCGGCGGTGCCTCACTCAGTTCCGGGGGAGCAGAGACAGCAGCTTGGCAAGCTGCGACAGACAAGGCAGCCGCGCTGACAGACAGCCGATGAAAGGGGGACGTGTGACGGGTCTATTTCCCCACAGCCGATCCTGATCCATGCAGACAG
The DNA here is from genome assembly GCA_036023535.2 of Galaxias brevipinnis. NCBI lineage: Eukaryota > Metazoa > Chordata > Actinopteri > Galaxiiformes > Galaxiidae > Galaxias > Galaxias brevipinnis. The sequence goes on along the minus strand of JAVQIZ010044175.1, from coordinate 18,866 downwards.
ACGTACAGGCTGAGAGACGGGATTGTAGGGGGCCACTCCCCGGGAGCGGACAGACAGCAAAGGCCGTGTTGGATGGTAGCTCGTCAACCAGATGGAATCCCATGGCAGGCTGGTTCCATCACACGAGACGAGGGACAGTGCCATAGTGTTGCACAGGGATGACTGTGTTCCTGGACAAAAACACGAAACTGAACTTCAAAAACCCCAGCTCATATAGATCTAATATATTCATGTATACCATCGTTGTGTATTAACCATGTGACTTGCGGTATTGGCCATTCTGTGGCAAGCTCAGAATCCTGATTCTTAAAGCCAAACAAAACAAGCATATCTTATCTCGACCATCTCCTGGGACACCAGAAGCAGTAGGGAAAAAAACACTTCTCTCAGCTAAGCACAGGCGCCTGTTCTCTATCTAAAATGACACAAAGTGGAGCCGACTACGGAGAGTGAGCGGGGGAGAGAGAGAGAGAGAGAGAGAGAGGGAAAGAGAGAGAGAGAGAGGAAAGGAGTGGCGGGGCGGCGAGGAGCGAAGGATCAGGCGGTGCTGTGGCTCTTCACGGTCCCGCTGGCGGAAATGAGCACGGCGGCCTGCGAGCCCGCTGTCACCCCGTGTGACAGATGAGAGATAAGTGGAGAGGAAGCTGCCCGCACTCCACCGTGGATCCACAACCGTAGACGTGTGGAGCGAGGCTTTCACGTCCGGGGAGGTGGTAGTGGTCCATGAACAGAAGTGCCCTGCGCCCACTAACCCATCCAGCATGGCTAATGCTGCCAACCATCCGCAGTATGGCGGCACCTTTAATCTGATGTTATTTGAATTTGATATTGGGTTATTTCTGTAAGGTATTTTTTGAGACAGACAGATTTGGCTGGATTGAAAATATTGCTTAAGAGCTAATCCAACTGTGCGGATCAGTGTCTGTATTTTTAGCCAGGAAAGACAAAGGTTGGTTGCTTTGTCGTAGCTCTACACCGACTGTCTGCTTATAGCCCTATTCTCCGGCTGCACTGGGGACAAGAGGATGGCAAACCATAACGCGGCTCTTTGTCATGTCGCCCCCGTTCTCTCCCGCTAGGCTGCACCTCCATGCGCGTGCCCTATTTCATCTTTCCTCTGTTTTCTACCAGAAAAAAAAGGAAAAAAAAGCGAAACCAAAAAAAAAGAAAAAATCGATTCTCACCCATTATTGTCCTTTCTCCCGCCGTGCGCTGTCGGCTATTGGTGAGTGCTGCCTGCACGGAGACGGAACGGGGGTGGGGGGGAGGTCACCTTTCTCTCCAGCCCCTCGTTCTGGGCCCGGCCGGCAGTGAACCAAAGCCGCTCCTCTTGCATTTAGCCCAGCTGATGACATTATGATGTATCTGCCATTTCTATCAGACCTGTAGGGATGCACTTAAGGGACTGGCACAGTGCCGGAAGGATATTAAATATGTACAAGGCGCGGCACAGCTCTGTAGCTGGAGAATAATGACGCTCTCATTCATGAGGAGGACACAACTTTTTCTGTTGTCTACCGTTGTTTTTTTTATTTTATTTTTTTATACTTCTTGAGGTTGTGGCCACCTTTTCCGAGGCAGACGTGTTTTTTCCGCCCGCGTTGGCTTCGGTTTGATTGAAATGCATCGCAGCACCTCTCCAGATCCAATTGTACCGTTCCATCCCACCCGTCTCGATGCCAGGCAGCAAAAAAAAATACAAAAAAAAAAAACAGAAGGAAAAAAGGAGAGGGCTTTGTCAAATTGGATGGAATGCTTGTATGCTTCCCGGAAAATGTAGTGCAGTTGAAATGGTATGTGGCGCCCGTCCCTCTCATTGTAAACGTCTCACATCCAGAGGATTACCCACTTTTCTCTTTGTTCCGTTCGCCTGCCTCCGTCTGATCCCTGCAGACGGTCGCCGCTGCTAGTTACAGAACCATCACTTCCAAAGTGTCACTGTCCAAAAATACGGAAGAAGGGGGGACGGGGCCATTAGCTAGGCCTGTGTTCAGCTCTGGGCTCCTGGCGTTCACTATGCAACACTAGGCTATTAAAGGACAGTGTGCCTGAATAGTGCCTTTAAGCGGGCTGGTGTGGATTGTTACAGTGTGTGCCACCGTGCTGTGCCCTGTCATTGTGTGGCCTCTTCAGGGCCGGAGATCATCCCCCGACTTGATTAAGATGAGGATAACTGATGTCCCAATCAGCACACCCATTACTTTACCACACACATACACAAAGACACAGACTCTATCTTCTCTCTCTCTCTCTCTCTCTCTATCTCTCTCTCTCTCTCTCTGTCTCTCGCTCTCTCTCTTTCCTCCACCTCTTCTATCCTAATGACGCTGAACTCTAGCGTTCCTCCCGCCCCTCCCCGTCCGTTTTTTTTTTTTTGGCGGGGGCCATTACGGCAGACAGTGACTTAATGAAGAGCAAATGGAAGAGGAGCCGGGTATTAATCATCTGGGGGGGCCTGCCTCGCGCCGTATTATCATGCTGCCTCCTTCATCAGGCAGCCACCTCTGCTACCCCCTACTTTGCCGCTCGCCTCCGTAATTGAGTTAAGCACTCACCGGAGACGGATAGTCGGCCGAGAAGTTTGCCCGGGGAACTTTAAAGTATTCCCCCCCCCCCGGGGAGATTTTGTCGAAATGATTTGGGAAGTGGAACGATGTGTAACTACCCAGAGCTTGAAAGCAAAATGGCTGAGCTGAACCAGCGCCCCGGATCCCCCTGTTGTGTCGGAGGACGCCCCTGTCGGGAGAAAGCCAGGCTCTCCGTGTGGTGTTCCGCCTGTGCACCTGCAAAGAGAATCCGTGTAGAGGAGTTCCCCCTCCATCCATGTAGATCTGTGGTCTGTCCACACGGCTGTTCCTGTGCTCCCCTGCGGAGGTACGGCAGTCTCACACCTGGCCGTCGTGTGGGCCGTCCCCCTCACGTGTCACAGCCTCGCGCCCCGGAGTGTGAGCGCATGAGGGCCTGCATGGGCGTGCGGCAGCCCCGATGGCTTCTCGTCCCCCAGCGAGGTGAAGGACGGGGTCGGGAGGAGGGAGCGAGGGGCCAGAAGGTGAACGCGCTCCCACTGCTAATGATGACAAGTGGACCTGAAGAGGGGCCCCAGACTCGCCCGGAGCCACCACCCGCGTCACACACATGAGAGATGGCCGTGGCCTGCTTTGCCACCTGTCCTTGGGCGACTTCCTTCAGAAACAAAAGTCGAGCTTTGACACTTTTCCAGGGGCGTTCAGATCCAACTGTTAGACGGACGCACACATCAATTGACAATTGGGATGCTTCATTGAAATGGTTATGGACTACTTAGTTGAATCAATGTTCCCTTCGGATGGAGAGAGATATAGATCTTAAGTGTCTATATTGTACATTTATCGACTGAGCATTTTGTGCTGCTGATGAAATGCAATGCTGGATGCATTCTTTTGTGGCTTCAGTACACTCAGATTATTATTGTTTATAGTGTTGAATCGTGATATTGATTTATTCACTGTCTGTTGGTCTTAAAAGATAAAACATAAAACGAGATGCTAAAATTATACTTTTTGAGTTCCCTATTAAAAATCCATTATAGTGCATCTGACTCACAAAGAATGAATGATTGACAGGGAATGAGTTGCTTTCGACCAAAATATCACTTTGAAAGAATAACCCCCTTTCCGGGAAATCTAATCCGGAATGGTACCGTACATTAGAGGATGATTAGACAATTATGATGATCTGCAGACTATTATGTCGTCTCTGAAACGCCAAAAGGGCCCCGACAGCCCCTCACAGCTGGATCGGCACATTTATAAATGTCACCAAACATTACCTAGGCTCCTGAAGCGGGGCCGCCACTGACAAGGCCCGCTGTTCTTTTGTGCCGACACTCTGAACACTTTGGGACACCTTGATTTAGCTATCAAGTCACTGTCGGGGAGGTGGAAGGGGGTGGGGGGCTGACGTCTTGCCATGCTATTCCTGGTTTCAACATCATGTAGTAGACCCTTACTGATAATATGCAAATAGTTGGCTGGCTGTATATTGATTCCCACGAAAAGACATGAATTCCCTGCAGACACATTCGAGGTGGGTGAACGCTATGCTAAGGTAACGACGGAAGGCTGTCAATCCCACGTTTTTCCATTGTTTTACTTTCAGTTTGGTAATGCGCTTTGGCCCTGGTTGTTTGCAGCACAATCAAAGAAAGGGATGGGTTTTCTTATCCGGACCATTCAAGGCAGTTGTCTGGCCTCTTTAAAGTGTGTTTCTCTACGCCACAACACATAAGGAATCATTATGCCCTTTCATGGGCTTTATGCACATAAAAGAAATCTGGCATCCTTTATGCACGCAAAATGAAAACCACCCCAAAAAAAAGCTAACAACAGCAAAATGTAAACATTGCCCAAAAGCTAATAATGTTCTCTGCGTGCATCACTTCTTCAGTGTGTGGGCACGGTGTTCCAGCACACACAGCAGTACACGTGTCAGCATATTCAGATAGCATTTACCCTCTTCCTTCCCCTGTGTCTGTGGGTCGGGTGATCACAGGGATACTTTGCCATTCTTGACGTTAGCGGAGCGCTTGTTATTATTTCTTTCTTTCTTTCAGGGTTATTTATTTGGTGATAAATTGGGTCTTATGTCGTGCGGGGTTCCTCCCAGGCTGGCTTCTCCCTCACTGTAAGCAATATGGGAGACTTAGCTTGAAATACTGGCACTGTGTCAGTGGCAGGCCACATAATGATCCTGTCAAACGATGCCCTTTTAGATGGCACTCATTTTACTGCACGTATTCTGCCATGACATATATTAGTATTTGTTTGGCCCTTCCGAAAATCATGCCCGTGCGAGAAGTTGTCCTACTTTCGCTGCACGTTTACAGTCTGGCTGGATAGGTCTGATAATGAGTTATTTATGTGGTGTGTGCTAGGTCAGGTTTGCATCCAAGTCCAGGCAAAACATAGCATATGTGGAGTGTATGGGGCCATATGCCTTCTATTATTGGATAGTGCATCTGCCCACAGGCTGGAGCTCAGCTATGTTTACCTATCAAGTCCCCAACACACACTCTCTCATACACACACACGCACACTCACTCACTCACACACACACACACACACACACACACACACACACACACACTTTAACATGTGCTGAGTCCATGTGCACTCTGTGTCGGATTAAGCAGGATCTGAGAGAAGGCAAAAAAAAAAGCGATAGCAGACCTGCCCACGCAGCCGGAGAGCGAGCATCAGACAGACAGACAGACAGACAGACAGACAGACAGAGAGCGAGAGAGAGAGAGACGTCCGTCCCACATTCCCTCTCCCCCATCCTGTACTCCGGTTCGTGCCCGTCTCGCCCAGCGCTGTCCTCCCCCGCTGTGGCTCGCCAACTCAAGAGCCTTAACCCCGCCCCGTCCTCCAGAACTCTCCCAACTCACCGGACGGCCCCTGGCTGGTGACACGCGGCCCCATTGGGGACGACGACGTGACGTTAACAGCCTGGTTTGAGAGAAAGAGAGATTCTGTGAAGTTCGTGTTGTCCCTACAGCGGTGACCAATAAGGTGGTATGTTTACAGCCATTCAGGGAGGTGAGGGGCATTGTACAGTAGCTAGCTGTGATGACTGATAGGTGGAAGGGGCACTGTGTAATCAGCCCACGGTTCTCCTTGATGTCTGCCTATCAGCTGTGGGAGCAAGCTGCTCCCTCGTCTAATTAGATCAAGCACAGGGGCAACTCAAGGCACAGGTGTTTGAGCGTGTGTGTTTGTGTGTGCGTGTGTGTGTGTGCGTGCGTGCGTGCGTGTGTGTGTGTGTGTGCGTGTGTCCTCTGCCAAGTGAATGTCGTTGGCACCTTTTCCCTGACACCTGGTCCTTCACAAGGTTCCGAGCTGCTCGGCCGCGTTCCATTCGCCATCGCGTTCACTTTCCATATTTCTCCCTCGATGCTTTGACCCCCAGCCTCTGACCACTCCAGCTCGGAGAATCTGCGTCCTGTTTTGAAGTCTCCGTCCCTCATGGAAATGGTGGCTGGTCCCACGGGCACGTCAAGCTCTGTGGTTCTCCGTGGTGTTGCAGCACGGGTCCGGCCCCTGAGTTTGTTTGAGCAAACGCTCTGTTTAACGTCGTGATTAGGGTGCCATGCCGTGCCAAATCACGTATCAATACGCCACTGCCATGATGGAAGTCAAGCATAGTTAAAAACAAATTAGACTTTGAAAAAACAAAAGAAGTCTGGAGCGCTCAGAAGTTCAAATACTAAGGTACTCTTTGGTAGAGAATATAAAAGTTAAAAAAAGAAATCTCTAAGGGCTGTTACCTAGTCCTGTTTTTAACATGCATATATATTAGTAAGATTTTCATTATGAAATAGCCATCTCATTAAAGGCTTTTGAAGAAAAAGCCAGGAGAGTGCCTTGGACCTTCTTTCTTTTTTGAACACATTAGACTTTGTTCCGCTGTCAATTTGAGTCCACTCGGACATGCAAAGACGACGCGCAACTTTGTATTTTCCAATTATCATCTCGCTTCACCTAAATGCTCCAGTGGGGTTGTCACAATTCCACAATATCCCACCTTTACATTTGCGTCTTAGGAATAACCGCCGTCATGCTGATCCAGCGTGTGGCTGTGTGGCTCCACATATGCTGCTGTCAGACAGCCACAGGGATAAGGGGGGGGGGGTCCCTGCCATGCTCGGTGAGGTGTCATCCTGTTTAAAACCCGCTGTTCCACCGCTCCCCTCCTCCCCACGTCTCGGAAGCCGGAGTCTTCCTCGAGCTCTGTAAAAATAAAGGAGGTGTGAACGGGAGGGGGACCACCGCTAAGAGGCGACAGGAGACCACCAGCTGTCTGCGCGGTGAACTTTACCTCCCGCCCTCCCTCCCACGCCTCGCCTTCCTCTGCCTTACCAAGGGGGAGGGAGCGCTGCGGGGCGGGAGGGACCGGAGGTGAGGATGTGGGCGGTTGGAGGTGGATGGAGGAGGAAGCGAGGGAGGGCCAGGAAAGGTTAGCCAGCCTCGGGAAGCCTTGAGGCCGCGCGTTCGCTGCTGGATAACGTTTCCCCGCTCTCTTCAGAGTGAGGAGGCTGTGGAGACGTGTAGTATGGACCATCGCTCATCTACACAGTGAGTCAGAGACACAAAGTGGTGTTTAAAAACTGTGTGTGTGTGTGTGTGTGTGTGTGTGTGTGTGTGTGTGCGAGAGAAAGAGAGAGAGAGAGAAACCGAGAGAGAGAGAACTTTGTAGCCCATTAGTTCCCATGTGAAACTCCTTGTCCCTAGCTCTTGACCCTTCCCCCCTTGCCCAGCCTCTCTTAATCTTTGACTCCTCCGCCCTGACCCCGCCGCTAACAAGGAGGAGGCCGGCTCCCAACTGCACTAAGAGCGTGGACATATTTTATTCCGGAACAAGGACTCCACTGCCACCAATTGAAAACAACTTGACCTTGGCTTTAGCGCAAGGTGTTGCCCCTCCAGCCCATTAGAAGCTCATTCTGACTGTACAGTATTTAGTATCATAAAAAGAAAACTTAAGGGGCCATGACTGTACCCTAAAGTGCCTCTCCATCACGCGCCCACTCCTCTATTCTGCCTTGACGTTAACCACGACGGCTTCAGCCGGCTCTCTGCATCAGGGTGGAGGGTGAGGCGGTGGTGTACATAGGGTGCCGGCGCCTCCCCCTCATCCGTCACACTTAGGAGTGAAACCTTGAGAGTGCAGCGTTCTGTGGGGACCCCGAGCGGCGAACCGACTCTCCCGGCACTTCAGGCCGCGATTAAAAGATTGATGGCGGCGGCCCGGAGCAAAGGAGGCAAACATAAGATTTCCATTTGACTCGGGGCGGGGGGAGGGCCCGGCCGTGTCGGATACTCCCCGGTGGATACGTTTCATCCGCTCTCGCCTCCTCTGGATTTTCCACGAAGGCAACCGTGGCCGTGACCGGTGGCGGAGGAAAGGGGAGCAGGGATTCCGCGATGGCGTGGCCAAACCCGTCTCTCCTAGGCGTCTCAAAAACGACCGGCCTCATCTCTCAGCGAGGCTTAAGGATAGGTGAGCTAACACGTCGGAGGAGGAGGAGGAGGAGGAGGAGGAGTACAACATGGGATCGATGCTGTGTGTGAGTCCGATGGCCGGTCCAGACCGGCCGGATAGAGAAGTCTGCCACGGTCTGCAGGAAGCTCTCTGACCCTGGGGCTGTTTTGGCGGGCTTTGGGAGAAACACGGTCGTCAACTTCGACGGGTCCAAACGGCCCTAATCTTCTTTCCTAACAGCGTTGAACACTTTCCATAAGTCTCAGTACCCTCACAGCCCACATGTGTACCCAGCCACTGAATTAAAAGATTCTGAATCTGATCTGCAGTGTTTGTGGGAAGCATCATTAAGAAGCGGTAATAAGGTGAAGGACCCCTCCCTAGCCTGTCCCCCAGACACTCCCTCCCCCCCCCCCTCCCTTTGCCCCTCTTCCTCTCTCTCGCTTCGCTTTTTCTCTCCAGCTATCTCTCCCGCCCGTGTGTCGCCGCTAATCTCTTCCCCTCTGCCCGCCCGCTCTTGGTTCCACCTGCTTTATTGTTGGAAGTGTGATTAAAATGTAAAGCTGGGAGGGCTGCAGCACATGCACTGCCTGTGTGCCCGGGTCCTCCATCACTCCTTATTGCACTGGGCCCGGGCGGCTGTGTGCTGGCTCAGGGACTGCTGAGGGAAGATTGAATGGGTCTGTGGCTTAGCGCGCTATTTCCTCTAATGCACGGCGGGCTTGAAGGCTATCGAGGAGATTAATATGGGCTCGGGCTGTTTGGAACACTAGCATTTATTTTCTCCCAAGTCTCCAGCCGCCGGAGGGGCCCTTCCTCATCCCCTCACCCCCCACCCCGCCCCAAACCTGGTTCCACATCCCCACGGTGACCGCCGCTATCTCGCCATGTTCCCTGTGTCTGTTGGTCCCCTCCTGCTCCTCCTCGGTGTCCCCCTCTCTGGTCCGTCTGTCTGTCTGAGTCGTGTTCTTCTTCTTCAGTGGTTTTCTCTCCATGGTTTGTTCCTTTGCCGTCCCGGTGCCCCTGTTTTTCTGTCTCTCTTTCTTCCCTCCTCGCTCCGCTGTCTCTGTGCACCTCCCGTCTCTAACCAGGCCCCTCCCTCGCTCCCCAGCCTTGTTCACGTTTTTACCAGGAAACCTCATGCAAGCGGTTTTACTCACTTCTGGGAAAAGGTGTGGGAATGGAAAAACAGGATGTGTTGAGGCCTCACATCCCTGAGACAGTTTACAACAGGCTTAGGTAACATCCTTCGTGACATAATGCCTGTGAAGTTGGTGAGTGAGAAATGATCGTGTCAGGTTTATTTCAGGTAGGATCCATTTCACATGGGCAACCGGGTCGTGAAAAATTCAGTTGCCTAAATAAAATCAGCTCTCGAATACGTTGCAGGAATAGAACGTGTCCCCTCTGAATAATTTAAGCAGTGTACTCACCGGTCGTGGCTTGATTTAGACACTTGACAGGCTAAAAAAGATTGTTCCTGAAAAGTGTGTCAGGTCACTCAGTCATGGCCAGGTAACTGTGGCTTTGGAAATCAGCCGTGGTCGCTCATCAACTCCATATCGCTCAAGTAAAACCCGCACCCTCTTTTTTCCCCCTTCGTCTTCTTTTTGGCCAGGACCTATTTCTTTTTGCAGCGCCAGCATCCTGCAAATGCTATTTCCAAATGAATTTGGGGAAAAGTTCAAGGTACACAATCTTTTTTTCACACGTCGGTTCCAATCCGAGGCCATATTTTTCTGCGGGCCCCTTGCAGGGGTAGGTGTAGCGGCAGGAGAGGCATTCAATCTGCCGCCGTTTGCACATCAATCAAGTGTTTGGACCTGCCAAGGACTCACCTGTTAAAGGAGTTCTCAGTATCTTCTTAGACTTGAGGACCAGGAAGGGCGTAGCCTGGAAGACATGCCTGACAAGCCGAAAATATATGCAACATTTCAACAGCACCTTTACACGTAATCAATCAGGCCGTTTAAAGTATATACAGCGGCGCTGCAAAGTCGAGGCGAAACCTTTATAATTTTCAGCGCTTCTGCATATTTTTTTGACCCCGAATGATATTAGATTTTCAACCAAATCTCCTTAGCAACGAAAAGGGCCCCGAGTGAGCAGAAGCACATTATTTAGATTTGATCTAATTTACTTGTCCCAAAAGTTGTCAAGAACTCCAACCAGCCCCTTGACAAAGAAGTCAATCTTCAGATTCAAAAGCTGCGTATGGCATTTATGTGATCTAAGACTTCCAGCAAGCCCTTATTTCAGTCATTCATCAGTAACTCAGTGACACCATCTGAAGAAGCTGCACTTCTTCATGAATAATTACTGTATGTCTGTGACATTAATGATAGATAATTTCAACGAATCTTAAATAAGATACTTTCACCTTGTCTTAGATAATTCCCTGACACAACAAAGAGGCCCTATTAGATTAAAAGAACCCTTAAACATGCAACACAGTCAGTATGGGACTTTGAATCAAGTCAAACATATAAACCAATCAGCCTGGATATCGTACATCTTTAAAGGTTAGACTGTTGTTCGGGCGCAATTTGTTTTCTTCAAACACATATCGCTCGTCAAAGAGTAACTTTGGAAGATTTTCTTCGGCCTGGACCGAACTGCGTCACCAGAGCCCTGTCTGCGGTCGGCCTTTCAACCAAACCTCCGTGGCTTCTCTTTCATCTCTGTGACCCAGCAAGGGCAAATGGATCGATCAAGGCTCCCCCGTTGTTCCTTTTAAATGGATCGCCTCACTGTCGGGTGAAGTAGTGGTGACCTCTCGGTGTGGAACGTCGACCTTCTCTCTGCTCCAGGCCAGACAGACGAGACCCAGACGGTGTTAAACCACTGATTGGACTCACACGCGTTTTCGCTGGACGGTAAAGAGGCAAACCGCCGCGACAATGGACTGAAGTGCCCTGTCCTTTCTCTCCATTTAGGGACTTTCCAAAGAGGCGCTGGAAGAAAGAGATCAAAGACAGATTTGGTTAAGCGCGGGCGATAGCCTGATAACTTTGCGGAGGTGTGGGAGTGCGAGGACGTTTTATTGGGATTTTGTGTGTGTGTGCGTGTTAGCGAAAGAGCGAGCGGGAAGGCAGCGAGAGAACTAAGGACATGGGAGAGGAGGACGGCGAACACGGCCGCGTTTAAGGGAAACGTAACCAAGTGTGACAGGTTGAATGAGGACACGGAGTGTGTAGTCCGCTTCAAAGAGCGTGCCGAACCCCAGCTGAGGTCTGTGAGGTAGCCAATGGAGGTATGGGGGAGAGAAGAGAAGAGGGAATCAAGCAGGGCGTCCATCACCTCCGTGGCTAGGCGTATAGATTCTGCCAGGGGCCATCGCTGGAGCTTTGATCTCCTCAGCCTCTTCAAACTCGCTCCTCAGTGACAATGATAATGATGTTTGGCAGACATTTTTTTTTTTTTGAGAAGGTGAGAGTGGGCCTTTCATGTGTGCAGCTGTAACCTAAAGCGTTGCACAAAAACACCTACACACTCACCCACACAGACTGACATGAACACACACACACAACCATTTATTCACCTTTTTTTAACACACCCCTACACTACCGGTACACACACACACACACACACACACACACACACACACACGGGACTGTAGCTAAGCGTATACAAGCTGTCTTGTCTTGTAATGGCAGCATGATTATGGCGTTGCTGAATATGGTACCGAGCCGTTTCAGGTCCCATTCAACACTGACCAGGTTCTCTTTTCTGACTCGGTCTATGTCCTCTCTTGTCTATGATCCTGAGGAAAAGTGGTACCCTCTTTACACCCACCACTTTGTCCTCCAGGTCTCCTCTCCTCCTTTGTCCGAGAATCCACACAATGTATGTCAGGTAGCAGCTATTAAGTTCACTCAGTGGTCCCACTAGAACGAGCGTGTGTGTATGTGTGTGTGTGTGTGTATTCTCGTCTGTAATTGCGTGTGTGTGTGTGTGTAGGTGAGCCACAGCAGCACTTAACACCGCTGCGCAAATGGAAACATCATGGCCGTGCTCCTTAGCGGTTCTGACTTGCAATGCAGCGCACGGCCTGCCAGAGGTTTTATTCCCGTCACATCACAGACAGATCATCTTGCCATAGGGCTCTGTCAATGCACGCGCAGGAAGAAGTGTGTGTGTGTGTAGTGTGCGTAAACAGGTAGAATGACGTACAGGTTGGTGTGTGTGTGTGTTTGTGGTTCAATACGTGTCTGTATTTGTGTGTGTGTGTGTGTGTGTGTGCGTGCGTTTCCCTGAGCGAGTTCGAGTAGTCTGTCTCCCAGATCTAAAACAACCACGACCTTGATGTCGAATAAATAAAAAAATGTAAAAAAAACAGCCCCACCCGGAAAAAGAAAGAAATACGGTCTACCCACAATGCACTATTTTACACACCGCAAGACAGTGGCGTTCTGCCAGGCGAAATATGAATAACAGATCCGATGTTTCTCCCCGGCTCATATCGGGAACAGCTACAATTCATCTCCCTCACGGGCCTTCAAACAAGCCTTTGAAATGGGAGAGCAGGTTATGGTTAACCCCCCCCCACCCCTCCCCACCCCAGTCCTCCTCCTACCCGGCCTTCTTCTCTCTTCATGTATCTATTGTTTGCTGTTTATCGGCCCTTGTAAGTGGCTTTCTCCCGCTCGGCAGTAATGTAAGCTGGGAGATCTCTGGCAGCCACACGCCCCAGGATGGGATGATAGATTGCAGGCAAACCAGCCGCCGAGGGGCCTCCTCTCTGGGTCCTTTTTTCCAAAGCTTTTATCTCCGATTCGGTGTAAGTGCACGCTCAATAATCAAGCCGAGCGTGGAGATATGTTGCGTGTGTGCTTTTTTTTCCCCTTCCTCTCTTCCGTCGGGCGGCGTGACTGATACCCACCCCTGCTGATGACTCACCAAGCGGGAGAAGGGTGTAAATGCATTCCCGTCGAGGGATTGTTTAGGCACGTCAACGCGGCTTTGATTCAAATGCCATCGAGAACGGGGGCCCGGCGAATCCATGTCGGCGCTTGTGTCTGGGGAAGAGCAGGGTGGTGTGGCTGAGCAGCAGGGGAGGGGAGAGAGGCGCTGCCCGGGCCGGACGAGCTCGTGTGGGGGCGGCTTTTTCACCTCGCACCCCTTCGGGGATCCGCTCCACAGTTGCGTCCAGAGCCACGAAACGAACGCGCGTCGACCCGCCGGTGTTCGCCCCACCACGCTCTGCCATCGCCGGTCGCTCTCTCCCCTCCCAGCCTCAGACGGACCTCAGACGGACCTCAGACAGCCGCGCTCCACCGATCACAGGCCGGGGATGGTCTGCGAGGCCCCCGCCCGTGAATGCGTGTGCGTCGCACGGACTCACGGCGTGGGAAGTCCCATCAGTCGTTCGTCTCACGCCCCGGCTCCGTGTGAAATTATAAGAGGCAATCAGGCCGGTGGCCCTATATGTCCCCCCCCCCCCCCCCCCTACTGTTCGCGGTAATTACCTCATCGCGTCGTTCGCCACGGCCCCCACCCCGACGCGGTCTCACCCTCAGGCGCCGGCGCGGCGCTTTACGAACGCGCATCCCCCTTTTTGGCGCGGGGCTTGATGGGCGTGGGCCGTGATGACGGAGGACAGGCTGATGGATGGAGCAGCCGCTAGATGGATGGGATGTGTGGATGGACAGCGGGGCCGTGATGGATGGATGGCGGCCCGGTGGACAGACGGCTGGAGGGAGAGGGAGAGACGGAGAGAGGGAGTGAGGGAACGGGAAGTAGAGAGGGATAGAGGGGATAGGGGGATAGGGGGAGAGGTGGATGGATGGCTATAGAAGGTGTTCTCTGGCGTACGGGGGCTGGCTGGCTCAGGCTGCGTGTGACATTTAGGCTGTGATTGCCTGGCAGGTCGTCTCACACTTGGACAGGCTGCAATCCCACTGGGGCCATGACAAGGATGAAGTGGAGCCCTCTCTTTCATGCGTACACACACACGCCTGCACACACACACACACACACACACACACATACAGGCACACTCGTACGACACACAAGAGACAGGCGTGCAAACATGTGTTCATGCACACATACACACAACCGCACACACACACGCACACACACACACACACACACACACACGGTGTGACATTGGGGGAGAGAGAATATCCAATGTGTTTCTTGATACAGAGGTGGTTCCTCGTTAGGTTTGTCTGTGTGTGTGTGTGTGTGTGGTGTGCTTGTGTGTATGTGTTTGTGTGTGTGTGTGTGTGTGTAACGGTGTGTGTGTGTGTGCGTGCGTGCGGCCATACACAGCCTAAATGCTCAGCAGCTAACCAGCCAACACTGAGAGAAACCAATACACTTGACAACACACACACACAAACACACACACACACACACATACACACACACACACACGGTGTCGGTGTGGGAGTCAAAGGTGACCTCTGCGCTATGGCTACCACCCGAGACCAATCTGGGGTTTGATTGAGGGCAGGTGCACCCAGTGACCATGTCCAGGCTGTTTTATCCCCCCTGGCTTAACACCTGGCCGGCCTCCTGGCCCCTCCAATCCCCCCCTATCAGCAATGTCCACTTGGTACGCTCTGCCAGGCTGGCCCCTGCTGCGGCTGCCGTGAGTCATCATTTCTATGAAGTTACCTTTCATTTCACAGTTGTCAGTTATTTGTGCAAGGAAAAGACACGAGGCAGTGGCTCTTCGCCGGAGAGTTACAGATCAGTCGTATGGACGCCAGTCGCCAGTTTTGACGAACAAAACCATTTATTTCGGTAAGTGTTGCAAGCTGGAGACACTGCATGGGATGTGGTCGCGCCAAGAGCCAGGGAGACCTAGCGCATTCTGAGACGTTTCTAAGTGGCTGTCTCTCAAGCTTTCGGCTCCGCGTACCTCGTCCAATAGGGCTGAAAGACCACGTTGAGTCGCTGTGGGGGAGAGAGGATGGAGCAGGCATAAAAGCCACGGCTCATAACAATGTGAATAATTCACATTCATTCACGCGCACAATAAACAGCTTCATGTGCCCGGCCTATCCTTGGCCTCGCTTCAAGAGTCACTCCCGTAGCAGCTCTCTCTCTCTCTCTCTCTCCCTCTCGCTCTCTCTCCCTCTCCCTCTCCCTCTCTCTCGCTCCCTCTCTTTCTGCTGTATCTCTTTCAGACGTCCATCTTTAACCACGTGCGTCTTTCCTCGGCCTGTCCTCTGGATAGGTGGCCTTCCCGCTCAAACCGACACGGGAAAATCCGTATACAATGTATATACAATGCATTTACATAATATAAAGCCTAGATAATAGCCTGTGATAGACTGGCGACCTGTCCAGGGTGTACCCCGCCTCTTGCCCTGTGTCGGCTGGGATAGGCTCCAGCCCCCCCGCGACCCTGCATAGGATAAGCGGTATAGCTAATGGATGGAATGGAAAGCCTAGATAATGTCCTGGTGGGTTTCCACGTGGGCTTGGCTCCTGGCCTACCCCGTTTGCTTAGCCTCTCCTCCAGGGGGACGTCCAATTAGCTCCGTGTCACATCGTGTCCTCTTTGGCCCATAGGCTTCTGCTGTCGTTCTCACAGAGGTTCTCCGTCCTCCCGTGTCTTTGGCCTTATCACCTCACATCACAGTCTGTTTCGGTCCGTCTCTGTGTGTATCCTGGCTCTCTTTTGTCCTCCGGCTGCCTCCTCCCTTAGACGTCGTCGGACAGTCTCTCCTCCTGGGAGCTTCTCCGCTTCGTGTTTTCGGGCTCAGTCTGTCCGACCCTCAGAGCCTTGTAGCTGCTGTGAACCTCCACTCGCTACTGTCGTCTCGAAGCAACGGCCCCTTCCTGTGCGGTTACCTCGGCGTCAAGAAGCAGCACCCCCCCACACACCCCCTTTGAGCCACAGTCGCCTCATTGTGGCTGCATTGAATGCCTGACCTCATTAGGAACTCCAAAAGTACCCCCCCCAAAAGACAGCCTCTCTCTCCGGTGTGAATCACGGCAAGCGGAGGAGGCGGGATGGGAGAAGAAAAGCTCCCTGCCATTCTGTTGTCTCAGCGACAGCCCTGAGAGGCAGCCTTGTGGCTCTGCAACATGAATGGAAAGTAATTAGCCCAGCATATGTGGCCAGACCTCCGAGAGCCACAGACGGCTCCTTCACGGCGGGCCCAGTGTGTGTGTGTGTGTGTGTGTGAGTGTGTGTTTGTGTGTGCGTGCGATCATACACAGCCTAAACGCTCAGCAGCTAACCAGCCAACATTAAGAGAAACCAGTACACTTGACAACACACACACACACACACACACACACACACACACACACCGCAAACAAAACTCTCATATCTTGTATTGATTCCCTCCCTCAGTCAGTGTACTTCAGAGAGGGCCACTTGTTTGCGGTGCTGTTGATGAACTTTCGACTTGATACACACGCCGTCCAATATTTGCTCAGACGACGGGCGCCCTAAAGCCGTGGTGCCACTGCAGCCACAGCCAGCCTGGCTCCGTGGCGTGTTCGGCAGCTGGCCGTGGATGAATAAGGCAGACAGCTCAAGGCCTCGGCCGTGCTTCATCTACTTCAGAGGGCTGACGTTACCGCACCGTTTCATCAATGTCTCTGGGCTCGTTGTCTGGCCCGGTCTGGAAAAGCCCCGTCTCCCCGACACGGCTTCGCCTCTCTCTCCTCGGGAATCGGAGGCGGAACGCGTGGACGCATGACGCAATCCCCGCCGCCCGCCGCCGCGGCAGGAGGTGCAGCGCGCTTTGTGGAGCGGCTCGCCGCGCTCCGTCCCTCTCCCCCTCTCTCTCTGTCTCTCTTTCTCTCTCTCTCTCTCTCTCTCTCTCTCTCTCTCCTTCTCTCTCTCTCTCTCTCTCTCTCTCTCTCTTTCTCTCCCCCTGTCCTTCACCCTCCTCTGCACCTTTCCGTCATTGTTAGTGCTTTTCTCGACACACTCCTTGGTGTGGAGCGTGTTTGTGTGAGGTGTGTGAGGTGTTTTGATAGGCTTTTAGCCCCGAATGGCCCCCGCCTCCACCCCCCTCCCCTAGTGATTGACAGGTGAATGGCACCTCCACTCCTTGCTTGTGAGCGGGACAGGAAAGGTCTGTGCGCCGCCACTCCAGGTGCTGGGCAACAACATAGGCGATGTGGACAAACAAATAATGGGCAAAGAAATAGGGAGAGCAAGGGTGTTTGGGAGAGGTGTCAGGAGACGGGATGTGGGGATTGAGGGAGGGATGTGGGGATTGAGGGAGGGATGTGGTGCGAATGGACGAAAGGAATGTTGAACAGCACCTTGGAAAGTCTACAGACAGGGGTGGACCAGTGTGGTACACCTGGGCGCAGGCGAGACTAAAGTTACATACCTTTGAGTTACACATTAGAGATTGGCTAAATAGACTGTATCTCTTGTAAGTAGTATCGTCAATCTGACGAAAGAAAACAATGTAAACATAGTGCTAATATTTGATGAAGACAGGTTTGATGTAGGTTGGTCCATGTATTAGCCCGAGCTTGAGTTATGGGTTATGAGTTAGCATGCTAGTAGCACTCCCCCTCTAAGCAGCCCGAGAGATCAAGGAGCACGAGGAGGAGGAGGAGGAGGAGGTGGAGGAGGAGGCAGGGGAGGATCGGGAACAGCTCGTTTGAGATTAAGACATGCGTGTGCATCCATCTATCGGAGGACCAAGGCATAAGGCGTGATGCTCCCTCCTGTCCTTGAGGAGTCCAGGTTTACATAGTGAGGGTATCAGGGGTGTCTAGTAGACGTCTTTATTTTATTTTTTTCTTGCTGCGTTCTGCAGACTTACTTTTCGATTTTTACAGTTCGACTTAATCCTCCCAAGCCTTTCCACCTTGGCGCGGTTTGATAATGAGGTAATTCATCACTGGTATGGAGAGAAGGCCAGTCTAACGCATGTGTTTTCACCTTCCTGAAAAGACATGTTTTCCGACAAAATTGCTTTTGCACTTGCGATAGCGTTAATCCTTATAGAACCGTCATTCTGAAACACCAGGCGCCTCGTCGCCGTCCCCCTTTCGCCCGAGTGCAAAAGCCATTAAAAGTTGGAGTTGCCTTGTAATGGCATTAAAAGTGAATGTGTGTCCTATCTCAACCAGCCTCCCTCCAGACCTCACCTACTCTCCTTTACACACACACACACGCGCACAAACATCTAGCAACACACACACACACACACACACACGCGCGCGCACACACGCACGCACACACACGCGTGCGCGCAGACGTCTTCGGTAACACTATCCACATGTCGTCTCTCTCTATCTCTCTCTCTCTCTCTCTCTCTCTCTCTCTCCCTCCCTCTCTCTCTCTCTTTCTCTCTCTGTGTGTTTGGCCGGAGATCGTAAACAAGAGGGGCGAGAGGCAAAGAGCCTCACAACTCTCTCTCTCGCAGTGGTGAAGCCCAGAGTGGTGATGGAGAGTAAAGAAGAAATCAATAGCTGGGAGGGGAGGGAATGGAGTGGAGGAGGGGCGGGGAGAGACACCGACAAAGCTGCCGTCGGGCCAGCAGAGCCCCCCCCCCTGCTAGCCCTGTCGGCGGAGTAGTTTGCGGGACACCGTGAGCCGCAGGGACACCGCTCTCCCCCCACGCCACCCCCTTTACCTCTGACCGGCGCTGGGCACGGCGACGAGGAGCTCGGGATGGAGGCGGCTGGAAGGTACGCCCCCCAATCCGGGATGGCAGGGGGCGAGAGGTGTGCACGATTTAGCCGGCCCCTCCCCATTCAGAGGTCTGGGTTCCAGTCGCTCGGTGGGAGCGGCGCGCGTCCAACCGTCGATGAAGGCCCCGTGATCCCGAGTGGGAATGACAGCGTTGTGGGAGGCAGTCATCCACACCGGGCTCTCCTCTTTTCAATCATCCCCCCAGCGCAGGGTCTCT
>JAVQIZ010044173.1:0-10888 GCA_036023535.2 Galaxias brevipinnis | reverse complement strand
TGGACCGCAGTCCGCTTGCACTGCAGGGGTAGGTTCTGCGCGCTAAGGCGGTCAGTCGAATAACTGCGATGCATCACATCGCATTTGCGCAGGGAAATGCATTTCTAGTTATTATTATTATTCGGCCTATTTTTGGCGCCTTAACTCCGCCCACAGTTTTGACTCAATCGATTCCATTCCAGTGCCCACATGTCTTGGGTATTGCAGTCCATTGCACTTACAGCTAAGTGATAGGTTCATGTGTTATACTTTTAATTATTATTTGTAAATGGTGTTTAGCCCCATTGAAATAACTGGGGAGATGGTTTTGACTGGGAGAGAGATTTCACGGGCATATACCGCCATCTAGCATTGATGTTATGTATTTCCATGTTATGTTTGTACCGACTGTCTTGGTTATTACGCCAAACACCAGCTATTAAGGACATCAGTGACTCCTTCTTGTTATGTGTCATCGAAACATGGTGTGTTTTGATGAAGTGAAGTGGGAAAGCTAAATCATAAATAACAAAGCACCGCGCTGACAGTTCAGGTCATCTGCACAAATGTCCCTGTGAGTAAACGGTGGCACCGCGTATCATTTATCCATAGTGAGTTAGCTAGTTTCCAGTTAGTATTAGCACTAGCCATGGATACACGATTCGGCAATGAAGGACATCATTGGAGACTGGAGCACAAACTGGGAAATTCACGGATAGGAATAGGACATTTTTGAGAACATGTCCTCGTGATGAGGAGATCATGAGCCTCATGATGAGGAAAATAAAAGTACTGCCTTCATTAGGACAATCAGGTTTGTCTACATCCTTTGCTTTGGTGACAATTTGTTTACTGTAATTTACAGTGTAAGGACTTGAGAATAGAACAATGCTGAAATCTGACGCGATATTTTCAAGGGAAGGTAACTTATGTTTGTTATATAACACTTTATATCTCCTAACTGACAACTATTTAGTCACAAATTCTTACATTATAATGGTAGAAATTTCAGAAAAGGTACGCTAGCTAATAGCTAACATTAATACAGACCTGCTGCAGTCACTTTTGACAATGAAAGAGTCTACCATGTCTCACTATTTGCAGTTGCAAGCCTTTGGTGACAATTTGTTTACTGTAAGGGTTTGAGAAATAGCATACTTCTGTATAGCTGTGTAATGTTTTGATTAACAAGTTGGATTCGCTATGCGTGTACATTCGCTATGCGTGTACATTTATAACGACTGCTCTAGCCTCTTGCTTCAAAACAATGTGAGCATGCTTGCTGATAGAGAAACCTGCTTATGATAGAGCTCTAGCTAGTAAATGCAGTCTGGAGCCAAAACAATCGTCAGCAAGGTAATGAGGAAAACCTAAAAACCCCCGTTAAAATACGGGGTCTGCAGCACAGTTCACTTGTGCTGCGGTAAGGTGGTCCGTCCAATCACTGGACGCATCACATCTGCATTTGCTCATGGAAATACATTTTCTAGTTTGGTATATAGTACCTTCAATGTCTAAGTTTCTGATGGTTTGTGCCCCTGTCACATTGCAATCATCGTTGTAGTTCTATTTATTTTTTTCTGCAGTTGAGTTAATTACTCCAATTGTGTGCTGCCTCCTCGGGTTCATGTTCATCCGTGTCAAAGACGGCCTTCTTTGGCCTCCTTAACCGTGTGCTTTGATTCACATTGCTGTTGCTCTTGGTAACTGTTACAAAAATTTGTTAGAAAGCAAATGCTAACACTAAAATGGCTATGAAGTTTAAAGACATTACACAATTACTTTCTCTACTAAATATGTTCATTAAATTTGTTTGCGATTTAGTCAATTCTGAATTTGCGTGCCAGAAGTAGATGCTGCGTTGCCAACTTAGCGACTTTGTTGCTAGATTTAGCGACTTTCCAGACCCTCCTAGCGACTTTATTTCTAAAAAGCGACTAGCGACAAATCTAGCGACTTATTCAGATCCTCAAGGAAAAGAATCAAGGAATGTATACAAATCTATTCAATTGTAATTTATTCCCATACAGTGCGGGCGGCGCCCTCCTCCTCGCCCTCTCTCTCTCTATCTCTCTCTCGCTCTACACTGTGCGCAAGCAGCCTGGGTGTGTGTTTTAGCAATGTGTCGTTCATGAATGGTTCGTTCATTTTGAACGGATCTCAAAAAAGACTTGGGACTAACGTGTAGTCTCAGAGAGTGATTTGTTCATTTTAGTCGCGCATGCGCAACAACAGTTGTGTTCCAAGTCATTCGTTAATTTCTTTCAGCATAGGCTAAGTATAGGAAACAGACATTAATAGTTCACCCCTCAGCTGCGTCTTCGGGTCTGATTCGTTCGTTCAATTTTCACGTTATGGATAGGCACGGACGTACTGGGACAGAAATTTGGCCCAGGATTTTGAGATGGATATGCCTTTTTTTTTGCGAGCGGCCAAAGGTGCGCGAGAACTTAAATTTTTGGCAGTAATTTTTTGTTTTTTGTGGTGTTAAGAGCATCTGATGATTCTGAAGACCTTCAAGACACTAGGATGTCTTGCTGACACCTGTCACCTCAGTTTGTATATGCTCGTCTCCACTGCACTGAATCAAAACAAGACCAGGGGCCTCATTTATAAAACTGTGTGTACAGGATTCTTTTCAAAAGATTGCGTATGGATGAAATTCCGGAATTGAGTGCGGACAAAATATTCAGATTTATAAAACATGCCGATTTCCCCAAATCACCTCTAAATTTGGAGCAGGTGAGCGTGCGTCTTGTCCCACCCTTATAACGCCAATAGTTGCCTATAAATAGACAGTCGACCACCTGTAATTAATAATGATAACACGGTTTTGACCATAAGCAACGCAACGACTATGAGCACGAGAAGCACTTCAGAAACCAATGCAATCATAGGTAAAAGTCACCAGATCTGCTCTTGTGGCTGGGAAAATGTAACAAAAGTAAGGGGCCTGAGAATACACCAAAGTAAGAAAGGGTGCCTAAGTAGGAAGAAGCAGGAGCATTGCATTGACCAGTACTTTTTAAGAAGTCAAGCAAGTAAGTCAAATGAAGGCCAGCGGCTGGACACAAACCAAAGTACGCATGCCATCAACAACTCCAGCACTGAGGCGGCACAGACAACCACCTAAAGACAAGGGGATAAGGTGGTAGAGCCAAATCAAGCACAAAAAACCTCCAAGGAGAAGATCAGTGACAAAAAACCTAAAGTAAAGTGGCCATCAGCCGCTAAAAATAATGTTTGGGACTCTATTAAAACAGATCTAAAAAAAGACACTTGAACAGCTAAGGGGCACAGTGGAAGGGAAGCTAGATAAAATAGGGGATATCATATATGATTACGGAAAGGAGAGATTTGGGCTACTGGAGAAACTTCAAAAAACCCAGGTGGAGCCAAGAAAATCGAGGAGGCAACAAGAGATTGTTAAGATAGTAAAATAAAGAAGGCTATTAAAAAATGGAAAAAGGCATCTGAATCAGAAAAGGCAGGCATAAAAGACTTGTAGGACAGCTTAAAGAAGCGGTTGTCAGCATTGAGGAGAGATGAGAACCTGCGAAGAAACCGAAAGAAGAAAGAACGAGCAAGGAGTCAATTCTACAAAGCAAAAAACAGAACGCTTAAAACAACCAAACAGGAACTGGAGTCCCTCCTAAAAGAAACTCACACAGATGAGAAAATGCATGAGGAACTCACAGTTCCCGCAGATATTCCACCAATTGATCCAGTAGAGCAAATGGACACCAGCCCTCCAAAATGGAATAAGGTTGAAAATGCAGTCAGACATACAAGAGCAGCATCGGCACCAGGACCTAACAGTACCTTACAGACTGTATAAAAATGCACCTGATGTCCTACGTTTCCTTTGGAAACTACTGAAGCTAGCATGGAAGAAACAAATCATTCCCAGATCGTGGCGTCGAGCCAGAGGGGTACTGATTCCGAAAGAGAAAGATTCTAGTGACATTAGGGAGTTCAGACCAATTTGCTTGCTTAATGTGGAGGGGAACATATTTTTTAGCGTAGTAGCACAAAGACTGAGTGAATACCTTTCAAAGAACAAGTTAATAGATACCTCAGTACAGAAAGCAGGCATTTCAGGCTTCTCCGGGTGTCTAGAGCACACTAGCATGATTTGGCACCAAATTCAAATGGCAAAACGTGAGAAAAAGGCCCTTCATGTCATTTTCCTGGAGTTGGAAAACGCATATGGGTCTGTGCCCCACAAGCTTTTATGGTCTGCATTTAAGGTTTAAGAGTTTTTTAAGGTACCAAATGCAATTTTAGATCTGGTTAAGGCATACTTTCAGGACATTCAATTGTGTTTTGATACACCAACATTTACTACCGAATGGCAACGTCTGGAGATTGGCGTCATGGCCGGATTTACAATCTCACCCTTGGCGGTTACTATGGCCATGGAAGTAATAATCCGAGCATCAAAATGGGTCGTTGGCGGGAAAAAGTTAAGGGCAGGATTACGTCTCCCTCCCATTCGAGCATATATGGATGATATGACAATATTGACAACAACTGCTCCGAGTACTAAAAGACTGCTAAGCAAACTTAACCCTCTGAGACTGACGAACGTGAGGGCCATCAGTGTCCATCAGTCATCGTCTACAAAATCCTTCATAAAAAAAAAAACTTTTGGGTTAAGAGACAATTTCTTTTTTATTTATTTTAAACTAGATTTCTGTAGCTTTAATTGAAGACCATTTTGGTCGATGAATGTCGTTCACATACTTTTCCACAGATCTACAAAAGCAGAGAACATTCTTTGCGCGTCGCCTATCCATAGGTTGCGTTGCCCCTCAAATTTTCAAGACATCTAGTTCATAAGCATCTATATTGTGATTTTCGCAGGGTTTTATGACGTCATTAGATAGTGTCGGTCATGTGATTTAAAGTTTTGAGTGTTTACTTCGAAGAATGACGAAGATGACCATTCGACATAGGCTACATGCTTTATGTCAACCATGATGATAAGCAAATCACTTTCCATTGGAATCATGCCATATTGAATCATACAGTGGATAAGACACATAACACAACTGCATTTTTTACTTTTACAAGCAAGTATGGCTAGAGGAAAGACTAGATAAGAAGCTATAGGATATTTCAAAGCGACGAGAGAGGACAGCGCGTCTTTTCCAGACAGCTGCTTCAGCCAAGAATCTCAAGATCTTGACTATTTTAGAAAAGGAATAAATCTATTTGAGGACAAGTAAATAGTTTCAAATTGTAATAATATTTGGATGCACATGAATAATTGCCATTGAAAAAAATATTAGCCTGGGGTGTTGAAAGTTAGTGTAGCCTAGTGCGCCCTAGCACACTCTTACAAGGTATAATTTTATCATCTCAGTATCATCACAAGGGTCCATGATATTGAGAAATAGCCATGGTAATCCTTTACTATTTTCCAAATGATACTAGTTTACTATTTCGTTTGAATTATCATATGCAATTGATGTTTAGTAATAACCAATATTGTAACTTGTTTCCAGTGTAAATGTGGGGGGAGGTAATGGTTGCATAGGTGAATGTCTAGGTGTTGGGTGTCATGGTAGGGTGTGAAAGTTAGGCTGGGGGTAGGTTGTAAAATGCAAATTTTGCCTTACAAAAGTGTGTGGGTCTGTGTTCAGGCACTTTGCATGACGTTTTGTTTCATTATAAATGTTGTAACTGAATTGCTGTTACTGTTGATTTTATTGTGGTAACACTTTTTTTTTATTTTTTTTAGCGTGGATGAGGAACAGAGTGCAGCAAAGCCTGCAATTCCTGTAAATCAGCAAGAACCCTCCAGCACAAAACAGTAGGCACCTCTGCACGTTCTGTCCTGTAGCCCAGCAATCGCCAACGTCTTTCCACTTTCTGGACATTGCTGTCACCAATTCCTTCATCCTCCACAAAGAAGTATGTGCAAAAACAACATGTCACATCAGGTCTTTGTTGAGCTGCTCACTGCTGAACTTTGTGGAGTGCTACTGGATAACACCCCAGCAGAGAGGAAATATGGACACACTCCTGTGGCCATTGTTCCAGCCAATGTACATTCAGATAGGGCACCAATAGACCACAGGAAGTGCAAACCGTGCAATAAATACACTACTTGGCAGTGTAAGGAGTGTCAGAACCCCCTGTGTGAGATACTTTACAGAAACTGCCAAGCATCACAGTTAGGGACCTCTAGACAACAGGATTTCCTTTTTTGGGGTGGTAGAACATTTTTACTGTAAAAACGAGTATGATCAATGGTCACCATATTGTAAATAGTTCAGTAGAAAGTGATTTATATGGTCCCATACACTTATATATGAAGCCATACACCAGTGGCTACATCCTAACTGAAGTTACACTTTACTTTTATGCCTTTTTGATGTGTTTTGCTAATAATACTGATGAAATTCAATGGGCGTTTTTAGTTTTTTTGTTTTATTAGGGTTATTGTGTTATATTCTACAGTCAAAAAAATTGGTTTGGGTGTCACATTCTATTAGCCCCAACTGTACTAAATCTGGGGATATGTGTTTTATTAGTGCACTATCAGAAATGACTGCAATATTGTTTAAAATGTAAAGATATCAATAACGGCCATAAAATAGCCTCGATCCCAGAGGGTTAGAGACCCAAAGCATTCTGTTTTTTATTTATTTAAGATGCTCCAACAAGGATGTTTACAGACAGGAAAAAAACATAATACAAGGAAATTGTGACAATTGTAAAATAATAGGCTGAACCTTCATCAGAGCCCAAGTCCCCTCATGTCTGAGTTGATAAAACTATTTCGAAGTAAGGACTACACCTGGCCCATATACTTTAGACTAGTATGCTAACTTTGCCACACCTGCGGAATCCGACTTTAATCCCCATAAAAGCAATCAAGGGAGGCAGTCTCCACCTCATGAATGAAGAATCATTTGTGCTCTGTCTACACACAAGACTAACAAACTAAGTCCCTTTTAATTGCCAAATTATTGGTTCTCTTAAGGTTTGTTTGTTTAATTAATTAATTAATTAATTAATTAATTAATTAATTAATTAATTAATTAATTAATTAATTAATTAATTAAATTATTTATTAATTCATATATTTATTTATTGCAAAATGTGCAAGTTATTATGTGATGCGTGAGTGACGCACATATCTTGTTATCGCAAAGTCATATTCTTCGTCTAAGGCCGATTTTTGGCGCCCTAACTACGCCCGCAGTTTTGACCATGTCGATTCCATTCACGTGCCAACAGGTCTTGGGTTATGGTGTGCAGTGTTCTTGCAAGTGATCGGTTCACGTGTTTTACTTTTAATTATTATTTTTAATTGAGTTTTTAGTCCAAAAACATGCAGGTTAATTGGTGACTCTAAATTGTCCGTAGGTGTGAATGTGAGTGTGAGTTGTTGTCTGTCACTATGTGTCGGCCCTGTGATAGACTGGCGACCTGTCCAGGGTGTATCCCGCCTCTCGCCCTGTGTTGGCAGGAATAGGCTCCAGCCCCTCCGCGACCCTGCATAGGATAAGCGGTATAGCTAATGGATGGTTGGATGGATTTTTTATCGGTTTTTGCCCCTATTGAAATTAAGGGGTATAGAAAACCACGACCCCCATGCCATGGGGAAAACAGTTAATCAGCTGCGCACATCATACTAATACTGGCAACGGGACTTCACTTACCACAGATGTTAATTAATAACAGCAGGAATTGTAAGAGGCTTACTCTCAACGGGATTGGATTTACTACGAGTACACTGTATTACAGCAGTAATTGTAAGTGGCTGACTCTCAAATCAAATGTGATCGTTGCGTAAACAGGGCTAAGGGGCTGATGTTAATTAAACATTAAGGCTTCACGGGGGTTAGCTAACAAACTAAATTAGAAACCTATCAATATACACATTACACAATTCAGCTGATTTAGTTTGTTTAAGGTAAATGTAGGCCAGTTCACTTGTTTTGTGTTTTGTTTGTTTTCATAAATTAATATTGATAAGAAGAGTCAGTATTATGGATAAGCCAGCTAGCGTTTCCTAACATACCGTCTTCCCCTATCCTGCTATGCATTCAACAGCGGCGTTTATGTTAGTGATTTTTCCGTATTAACCTCAAAGCAACTGTCTAGATTCCTTTTTACGAAACAACCAGCAAATAACAATGCTAATTTAAACACACACACAAAAAAAAGCAAAAAAAAGCCTACAGAAAGCCATTTAGTTTAACTGTTAGCACATAGCCCTGTAAGTGTTCTAAAACATATTTTTATTTATTATTTATACAGGGTTTACTGAGACCAGGTCTCTTTTCCAGGAGTCCCCTGTTTAAAGGCAGAATATATAAATTTCAACAAAAAATAAAGAATAAGCAAAAAAAAGGTTTACACTACATATTTTTACAATACAGTACAATATTTAAGTTTCAACCAAAATAAGAACACTGAACTCCCAAGTCCTCCAGTAAAAGTTTAAATTGTCCTACAGAAACAAACTGCTCTAATTTCAATTCCTGTTGAATCTTGTTCCGTTTATCCGAGGCAAAAAATCTGAAAGCTGATTTACCAAGTTCTGTTTTCACTTTGCAGCTTTCAAGGGTGATTTAGTCATGTGAGCGTATCCTATGACTACCGGATTTGTGTTTTAATAATGAAGTAAGGTAAAAAGGTAACTTGCCCAGCAATGCCTGTTAAACAAAAAAGATAATGTTTTTCTCTCCTAACACTAAGACCATTCTACTTTTATATACAGTGTACATTGAAGAGTTCAAAAATTATTCCCAGTTACAAAACGCAAAGCACTGTGGTAAACTGTATCAAGGGACTTTAAAATAGTTGCGGTATAGTTGCGGTATATGCTGCATGCATATACACTAGATCACCATAATCCATGACTGACAAGAGTGTAGATTTTACAATTACCTTTCTGTTTTCAAGTGAAAAGCATGACCTTATTTTATAAAGAGCTCCAAGTCTGATCCTCATATTCTTTATGAGTTCAAGCACATGTGTCTGAAATGATAACTTCATCTAGTGAAATTCTTGTATTTGTAAACTGAAACAAGCTAAATTTGGGCCCCATTAAGGGAGCAAATGTTATATGCCTTATAATCTAACTTTTTGGCACTTGAGAAAAGCATATATTTAGTTTTTGACTCAGTCAGGACTAATCTTAGTCAGTATTTACCCATAAAGTGTACGAGCTACGGTATCAAACACTCCCGTTAGTATTTAGACGTGGTCAGTAATGGTGAGCATATAGCGTTAAAAAACTAGGGTTAACCCATTTGTTACATACATTACATGTACACATTTAAGTTACTTTTAATACGGAAAAATCATTCAAACAAATACGAATGTTCAAAACAATAGAACGTCCCTGTGTGCGGGCTGGTGCGCGTGAGGAGATTAACCGCACATTTTGACAAACTGAATCTGGTGTTTCAGTCATGTAGGCTACACATGTTTTCTATATTTTTCTCTGTGTGACCGTTGGCCATTAGTTTAAGCTTTATGTGCATATATGATCCAATTGCCATGATATTATGTTATTGATTTGATTTGAAATTATTTATTTCAGTCCATATATGCATGTTACACACCTATACACATACACAAAACCAGACCAAAAAGGGGTTAGCTGACGTTTTCACTTATAATTGCCACCCCTTCATACATCATTGACGAAACACATTATTGTTTTTTTTTTTCATGAGCACATCCAATATACCCATATACTATACATGTGTATACATACATACATACATACATACATACATACATACATATTTCCTCAATTATTTCCTTTTCTTCCACCCTTGTTAAAAACAGGATTCTGGGCATTCCCTTCATTCTCACAACCTCTTATCTGGTTTTGCCAGCTAAATTTCGTCCCACATTAACCAAAAAGTCTGGGAACTACTTTTTGCATCTACCAGTTTTAATAATACTATTTATTATCTTCCATGTTGACTTTATATTATTTCTGTTCTCCTCCAATACTTTACTGTAATGATCCCTCTTAGTGTACCTCATAATAGTTATCAGTTTATTTTCATATTTTTTATAAACAATTTCGGCATCCCTAGTTCTGTGCTTTATGAATGCTCTTTACAAGGTTTTTTTTTCACATGCATTTAGACGCCCCTTTATTGTCCAAGGCTTATAGTCATCCTGTTGTTTCTCATGACATTTTCTCATTGGACAAATTTGTTATACAGTGTGATGATAAACTTCAGAAAAGCATCATAAGCCTTATCCACCTCCTCATCATAGACCTCCTTCCAAACTTGTCTCATCAAGTCTGTTCGAAAAGCGTTGATAGCTTTGTCAGGTCTATGTCTTACCCATTTGAATGAATTTGCCCTAACTTAATAAATCAATATTGAAATCACCACATATAAATAATATTGTTTTATCATATAGTTTATCTATTATCGCAACCAAGTTATCCTTGAAAGTGTCAATGTTACATCCTGGTGTTCTGTAAACACAGCTGACAATTATGTTTTTGCTTCTTTCTGTAACAATCTCAATACTAATACATTCCATAACGTCATCAATAGTAGTTGGCATACTTCTCACTACTGAGCAATTGAAGTCTCCGAGTATAGAGCGCCACTCTCCCACCCTTTTTGTTTGTCCTGTTAATTAAAAACATTTAATATCCCTCCAATTCCATATAAGCACTTTTTCTAGACAGGTCAAACCCAACAGCTGCAGTGTAATCGACAGCAGCTGTTTTCACGCAGCGGTGAAGAAACCGCGCTGTGTACCGTTTTGAAACTGTTTAAATCAACACAAATATAACGTTTTGTTGATCTGAGCCATTTAAGTCATTCCAGAGTAATAGTTAGCTTCACAAAATAGAAGTGTTTATATCTATTGATCTCTTGCCAATTCGCAGTTAGCTTCCAAAGAG
>JAVQIZ010044131.1:0-11366 GCA_036023535.2 Galaxias brevipinnis | reverse complement strand
GTATTTTCGGCTTGTCTGTCAAATATGTTCTGAAAACAAGTGGGGAATGTAGAAAGAGTCTGGGGCGAATCTACCAAGCTTCAATTCATTAATGAAGTGTCCAAATCAGAGGGGGTTGCCACTCTTTCTATTTTTGAAAAGGGTCAGTGGATGAGTGGAAATGTTGTTTATGTGAAAACAGGGGCTAGCCTATTTTTAACCCGGTATCCTGACTGACAGGATGTGGTCTCCATAGAAACAGCCTAGAGGATCCATCACTGGGTAACTGGCTGCAGCTGTGTGTGCGTGTGCGTGTGTGTGCGAGAAAGAGACACACACACACTTTGAAGTGAGAGCAGGAGTCTAGAGATAGGAGAGGATACTTATAGTCTGTTTCAGGAGCCTTTGAAGGATATTTTGTTTTGTTTGGTTTTTATGTTGTTGTTTGGGCCATTTTATGTGTGTGTGTTTGGTGTATGTTAAGTGCCATCTGGGCTGTTTAATGGAAGGCTTATGTACTCTAGACAACGGAGGGGGAGAGGGCAGTGGAGACAGGGAGGAGGGACCAAAGACCATCGCATAGCCTATGATGTCTGCTACCCTTTGACAACAGACTGTGCTCCTTGTTGCCATGGAGAACCCCAAAGGGTCATCGCAGTTCAAACAGTTCACAGTCTTTCATAGCAGGGTTTAGTGATGCTGCATTTGAACCAATTAATATTTAACAACAATTAAACCAGTAAAAGTAATGAATCTCTTTCACCTTCTTTTATAGGGAATTTCGCTGATTAATTATTGTTTTAAGAGGATATTGTACCATGTCTTAGTGATACAACAAGGTTTAATAAGTGAACACAGCCTACCTCCTGAGCCGCGGTTTGACATTAAGAAGGAGCCCTCAACCATAGCCTAGCTTTGCATTAGAGCCAGTTTTGCTCTCCATGCCCTGTTGACCATCACTCTCTTGGTGTGTCTCAGGGCTCGGAGAACGAGTCTAGGGCCGACAAAGACGGGGTGTCAGACAGTGAGTCCAAGGCCGACCCGGGGGTCCCCGAGGTGCCTGTCCCAGCAGACGACACCCCTGAGGT
Organism: Galaxias brevipinnis; assembly: GCA_036023535.2. Classification (NCBI taxonomy): domain Eukaryota; kingdom Metazoa; phylum Chordata; class Actinopteri; order Galaxiiformes; family Galaxiidae; genus Galaxias; species Galaxias brevipinnis. The sequence continues at coordinate 10,299 of JAVQIZ010044131.1, read as the reverse complement.
CCTCAACAAGGCCCTGTCTGGACTCTCCTCACGGTAACCCATATGTATTCCATATGCCTTCATAACCGAACACATTTCAACAAAGGGATTAGCCAATAGCTGCATGATTTCACTGGAACATATGATTCATTGGAAAGGAAGGTTGTCTTTTTTCTAGTAAATTCAAGACGTTTAGAGTAGAGTGGAATGTCGAGCTATTTCCTACCAAATAAAGTGTTACAGAAAACCTGGACTACTGCCATGGGTGACAACTAGGCCCTAGGCGATTTTAATAAATACTGTGAGAGTGAAAAATGTATTCTTGAATGGCAATGTTTTTCTGTTCATAGAACAGGCAGTCTGTTGATTTATTGATCATTCAAAATGTTGTTCCAGACAGTGTTGGTTTATCCTCTTGCCCCACTGCAGGATGGATATGTTTGTAACCTTTTTCTTCTTTGATTCTGTAATTGATCCCTTCTTAGAGAAAACATAATATTTAATATAACAAAATGCAATATTTAACAGCCAGTTTTGGCGGACTGTATGAGTCCTGTGTGTGGTCTTTCAGAGTTTGCTCTTGTTGATTGAAATGTAACGGAACACATTAACATCTGCCTGCCCTTAGATGGAAGAACTGGTGGGTGAGAGGGATCCTGACTCTGGCCATGATCTCATTCTTCTTCCTCATCATCTACATGGGCCCCATAGTGCTCATGATGATCGTGAGTACTCCACGTCCTCCACCTCCTCTTAACCCTTCCCCTTCGACACCCCCCCTGCGCCTCCCGTTAGATGAGGCTTTGATCTGCTATTAGCTCCCTTTCCGCCAGCCCCCTTCTCTCTTCTCAGCTGGTTCACAGAAGGCTAGGATGAGGCTCAAAGGACATGGCTTCATTCCGATGACTACCCTCTGAGACTTGTTAAGTAGAGCTTTTAGTCAAAGGTAGTGCAAGTCCTTCTGTAAAAACCACAGTTGTAGTCCGTCTTATAAATTGTGAAATACATTAGCAACATCAGAATAAGATGCAGTGAATGGCAGATGCCCACTTACATATGACCAACGTAGGCGTATTAGTAACTTCAGAAAGATGAGACATGACCTTGCCGTGTTCCGAACGAGAAGACGTGTGTCATGCGGTGGTGGCTATTTCCATACAGGTGCTGTGTGTGCAAATCAAGTGCTTCCAGGAGATCATCACCATTGGCTACAGTGTGTACCATTCCTACCACCTGCCCTGGTTCAGAACGTTAAGTTGGTGAGAACACACACACACCCACACACACACATACACATTCACACACACACACACACACACTCACGCAATTCTTCTTATATCAGTAATCCAATGTAGTGTAAGCATCATTGTTTCCCATGTGCAGGTATTGATATGTCATGTTATACTTTATTTCATTGCAGACTTCCAGAGGTTTGTTTAGTGACTTCAGTCATTTATTTTTCTTGAGTCCTAAATCTAGTCAGCCAAATTTTAGCAACCATGATGTTCAGTATGTAGAGTATTTAATATTAAAGTGGGAAAATTGTAGAGGAAAATAGTAGCAGTGTGATTGCTAGAAAGATAGTTTAGTGGCCTGGTCTCCAGATATTCACTTCTGCAATGTCCTGAAAACTTGGTGAAACACTAAAGCATTCAATCTAGTCGCATACATAATAACCGTTAGCTTGAGTACTATGGAACTCTGTCCTTAGTCACTTGCTTGGACATATCTCCTTCCTTTGGCTTTGAAATGAACCTAAACACCAAGTTTTCAGGCTGGCATTGTAAATGTGGAGTCTAATTGTGTCGCTAAACACAGATGTTTTAATGGCTTCTGCTTCCTCTCAGGTACTTCCTGTTGTGCGTCAACTACTTCTTCTATGGCGAGACGGTGACCGACTACTTCTTCTCGCTGGTGCAGAGGGAGGAGCCGCTGCGCATCCTGAGCAAATACCACCGCTTCATCTCCTTTGCCCTCTACCTGACAGGTCAGAGCCACCTCCAAGGTCTCCCGTCTCCTCCTGAGTACCGACCCCAGCCGACTGCCAGCGCCGACAGTGGGAGAGCTAAAACGAACGTGTGCAAACGTTAACCTCTCTCGGTGACTGTGCCATTTTACAGTTGTTCAGTCGTGAATCACCGTTGACAGCTAGTTAAAGGGGTATCGGTCTTAAATGCACCGTTTTGTCATCGTGCCAAAACCATTTTTAGCCAAGCACCCTTGGGAAGTTCTTCTGTAGTGCTTGTGAATATGGTGCTCAGGAAGCTATACTGAGTTCTTGGTAGTTTCCGACGCTGACGTAAGTGGTAAGTCAGCGGTACATTATCACAGTTTATGGCACACAGGATGCGGCGAAGAAGTGAGTGTGACATCCACCTGACGCTGCAACTTTTTTCAGGGTGGAACTAAAAAGACCGATCCCTCGCCTATGTTTTCTTGGCGTCTGCTTAAAAAACCTGGCAGAGTCTGGCAAAAACAAAGCTAGGAATAAATAATGGTGCTATTCCCCCGAGTGACAGATAACAGTGAAATTGCTGAGTCTCGCTGTCCCAAATTCAGCTTTTCAGACCACTCTGTGCCCTAGACAAGTGGCAGAGAATACAGTCATTTTCAGCCGTCTGATGACGTAGCTAACTGTATTATAGTCACATTGTCAATGGCCTGATTTGATTTGATTTGATTCAATAAAGCAATGTCTCTGTTTGGGTTCCCTTTCACTCTGAAAAGTGTTGTCCCGGGCTAGCTTTCCTTTGAAATAAGAGGAGGTTCTGTATGAGTTATTACTGGTTTATGGGTCAATACTGGTTTATGGGTCAATACTGGTTTATGAGTCAATACTGGTTTATGGGTCAACCAATCTTTCAGTGTGCAGCGGACCCAACGTGGCCGAGCTTATCTTGCGCAAATATTAGCACCCACACCCTAAAACTCTTACTATCAGTGAACCTAAAGAGACTTGGCTAAACCCTTTGTCTCCCATGCTGTGTGCAGGTTTCTGCATGTTTGTGCTGAGCCTGGTGAAGAAGCACTACCGTCTCCAGTTCTACATGGTGAGTGGCTATCTGGCTAGTTCCACTGCTATTTTATTGTTGAGCGTCGTTTTATGTACGTTTTCCAGTACAGAGCCGTACAAAGGCTGCTGGGCTTATTTTCCTGCCTCTAAGACAGACAGTTGGCCCTCGATAGAGGAAACTGAGAAGAGGCTGCAGCATAGTTAAGAAGTGCACAGTGCACCAAGCTCATCCAGCAGCACACAGAGCAACAACAACACACAGAGTTTACTTGCAAACAAATTGTTACCACTGCTAACACTTAATGACAAAGTTCACTTGACACCTTTTCACTTAGCGTTACGGTGATGACTCAGTGCTTAACTTGAAGCACTGCAGCAATACATTGCGGTACTGAAATTACCTTTTTGTCTTACTTCATCTGCTTCCTGTTTTCTCTCTCCCTCTCTCTATGTGTGTTTGTGTCGGTCTCCCAGTTTGGCTGGACTCATGTTACTCTGCTGATAGTGGTGACCCAGTCGCATCTCATCATCCACAACCTGTTTGAGGGGATGATCTGGTAAGTAACCCTCCTCCTCCTCCTCCTCTTCCTCGGGCCTGCAGACGTATCCGTCACGACAAGGCACATGTCCACCGGTCAGTCTAGACTGCACACACCTAATACAGTAACTTTTGTCATTTCTAATGCGGGGCAGCAGGATGAAAAGTAGAAAGAAAAGGCATTTATTTTGAAGGAATCGTGTTTATGTATGCACTATGCACACATAATTCGCTTTCCAGGAGGTCTAACGGCACCTGTCGTCTGTGACTCTAGGTTCATCGTCCCCATCTCCTGCGTGATCTGCAACGACATCATGGCGTACATGTTCGGCTTCTTCTTTGGCCGCACCCCACTCATCAAGGTGAGCCTCCCGCCGTGTGACTGCTCACTCACCTCAGATCTGGAGGCCTATAGGACGGCCTGTCTGTGCTGTTAGCGACTGCTGCCCCGAGGCCACACAGAGAAATGTAGTGCGACGCTGTAGGTCCTCACCCTGTTTCAACTCTGACCCTGTCCCCGTTTCAGCTGTCTCCTAAGAAGACCTGGGAGGGCTTCATCGGAGGGTTCTTCGCCACCGTGGTCTTTGGGATCCTGGTAAGACGTGGAGCAGGACCACCCTCACAATGCAATGGGATGAGTTAGGACCACATGGCGATTTGCCTCATCCTCACACCACTCTGCACCAGGATTTGATAGAACACTAGACCGCTGAGTTTTTTTTCTCTCTCTCTCTCTCTCTCTCGCTCTCTCTCTATCTCCCCTTTTGTAATTCTTCCTCTTCTCTCTATCTCTGCCTCGCTGTCTTTCATTCTTTCTCTGTCTTTCATCCTCTCGCTCTCTCTCTCCCCCTCCCTCTCTCCCCTAGTTGTCCTATGTGATGGCAGGCTATCGCTACTTTGTGTGTCCGGTGGAGTTCAACAACGACACCAACCGCTTCCAGGTGGACTGTGAACCCTCTGAGCTGTTCCAGCTGCAGGACTACACCCTGCCGGCCATGCTGGAGTCCTTCACAGGCTGGGTGAGGAACTCATCCGCTACACACACACACACACAGAGGGAGACGCTCTGCTCACACTGCCCCCCTCTTCTCCACAGACCACGGTGCGCATGTACCCATTCCAGATCCACAGCATCGCCCTGTCCGCCTTTGCCTCCATCATGGGACCCTTCGGGGGCTTCTTCGCCAGCGGCTTCAAGAGGGCCTTCAAGATCAAGGTAGGGCTTTAGAAGCACGACTCCTATTAGCCAGACTTCGCAAAAGTGAAGTCTATTGATTAACTAGCTTATCTCGGATGAGAGCAGACTCCCAAGATGGAAAATGTATATTGAGAGGAATTTTATTACAGTCATAAACACTGTCACGGTGCCCAAAATGTGTGTGCCAAGATCTTTATGGCTTACAGTAAATTACAAACTGATGGTTTACAACGTGTATAATCTGATTAAGCGTCTCCGTGTTTGGACAGCATCCGGATCTACTGTTCCGCTGCTGGAAACTTGGCTCTGCCTCAAAGATACCAGTAGTGAGGCAAAGTATTCCCTAAGTATTCTATTTGGGTCCTTTTGTTCTAGGACTTTGCCAACACCATTCCAGGCCACGGTGGCATCATGGACCGATTCGACTGCCAGTACCTCATGGCCACCTTTGTCAACGTGTACATCGCCAGCTTCATCAGGTAACACTTTTCACTCTCCATATAAAAGGCTCGTGGAGAATGTTTACGTTTGGACATTTGTTTGATTTAGTGCCTTTGTCGTTCCAGGGGTCCCAACCCCAGCAAGGTGATCCAGCAGCTCCTCGCCCTACGCCTGGACCAGCAGCTCAACATCTACAACTCCCTGAAGACCCACCTGATAGAGAGGGGCCTACTTCCTGCCGGGGACGTGGTTGCTGCCTAGAGCCCCACAGACAGCTCGCCAGGCTGGGGGGGCTGAGAGGAGGGCAGCCTCTGGCTATCAGCGAGCCCTGGATGTCTGGGAGACATGTGGCACTAGCGTGAGCAAGAACACATCAGGATAGAAAACTAAAGCCTTGGGTCATTCCATTTTGTGTGTGTGTGTGTGTATGTGTGTGTGTGTGTGAGAGAGAGAATAGAGAAAATGAAAGAGATGCGTGTGTTGGACGTGTCTGACATAGTCAGCCATTTAAGGGTGAGTTTTGTATGTTATTGTATTGTCACATTTGTCCACTGCAGCCAGAGTATATCTACACAGTGATGCCACTTTAACTGTGAAACCCATTGTTAACGTGTACATTACTGTGTGTGTACAGGAGATCTTCAAATACCTAGAATGCGTGTTAATATTTTATGGTACATATAACATTTTTTATGCTGTTTTAATGCACTGCATGACATACTACACTGTATCCTCACCCGCAAGCTTTGCTTCCTGTTGCATTGGATGTCTTTGTTGTAACTGTTTATATTTATGAGTTGATCCTTGTGACTGATCATGGGTTTATTCCGTATGGTAATTTGCAGTTTTTTGTTTTTTGTTCATATTTATAATTATTTTTCATGTTGGATTCACTGTTCACATTTCTCACATCTTTCAGTTGTTTCCTCCCTGTTGTTCCAGTGTATTTTGTTGCCATTTATCACTTAGACTCTTAAGTGAGCTGCCGACACATGGACCATGCTTTTAATGCGGGGGTAGAGCCATTTATAGTGTGTGGCTGGCAAAATTTAGAGCAAAACACCAGGGATTTCTCATGATTATCAAATATTCCATAACGGAGCTACAGGATTTAGGTCAAGGGTAAGCTAGAACTGCAGTTCCTGAACAGCAAAAAGGCTTCCACATTTCAATAAAGGAGTTGTTTGAACTGTTTAGTTATATTGACTTTAAAGCTCATGTATTTACTCAGAGGGTAAGAGAGTTACAGATGACTGAGTGCTGACTGCTACCTTAGAGGTTATCATAGGAGTCTCTATTGTTTACAACTCTATATTTTCCCATGGGTCACAGGCGTACCTTAGCCTTTATTGTTACTACAGCCCCTGCTGTATGTCTCTACTTTTTTATACTGAGGCAGACACCCTCCTGTCTGGTTAGAGAGTTGGCTAATCTGTTCCTTCAGTCTGACTGATACGGGGATGGGCCAAACAGGATGTATGCTAAGATGGTTTCTACACTGCCAAGTCTGCTGTTTTGTCTGCTCGGGACCACTGTTACCACCAACTCAGCCTGTTAGCAGAAACACACGGCCTCACATCCCCGGTCGAGTTTATACTAAATGTATGGTAGGAACGTTTGGGGGAAATCTGTTTTGACCTCAAAGAAAGGCCTTGTGACGCAGTCAGGGGGTTGCTAAGTTTGACGATGACCCTTTGTTGAGTGTTTGTAACAGTAATTTGTGTACACCAAAAGTATAGCGTATGACCTCTTGTGTCCCGATGTTTCTTTATAATATAGCATTTGATTGTTAAGTGTATTTCTGTCTTCGTTGCCATTGTGAGATCATAAGACAACTGTGGCCAAGTATAAATGGTTCAAGTCCTCCAGTGTTGTGTTTATTTCCGACAGAACCAGAAACAGCTTGACTTAATGCATTATTAATATTTCCGGGAGAGAGAGTTTGAGAAACCCCCAGCCTGTAAATATAGATGTTATTCTTTGTTTGAGGGTGTCATCGTGCCAGGTGGTCTGACCCACATTCAGATGATCACTGCACTACAGAAAACTTAAACTAGTCTCCCTCAGAGCTTTCAATACACGCCACGACAACATCTCTGTCTAAAAAAGAAAAACAAAGGTACAGTTCAATCAGGTTATTTTTGTCCATAGAGAAAAAAAGAAAGCAATATATAAATATTGTTTTTAAGCAACTCATTTACCAGATTTGTCTGGTACGGCGGAACTTTATTGGAACATAATAGGACACACTCATTTCATCAGGGTGCTAGTGTTTTCCCAGACATATGTTTGTTTTTAGTGGTGCCACATCTTCTTGAGTTCTCACTATGTCTTTGTCTTTCTGAGGCAGCCCTACTGCCGTTTGTAACCAATAATATAGTATGTGTATTGTGCAGAGTAAGGTTGTACTGTATTACAAAACATTCCAACCTTTACAATCCGTGCTTACACCATCCAGCGCCCACTACATTTAATACATATTTCCATCACAAACAAAACATTACCATGACATTCTAGGATGAAGTTGTGAGTTAAGTGTTTACAGTCATGTCTTTTACCTACCTTTATAATTGTGACTTATTGTGCTTTACGATTTAGTACCGGAGTAAAGAACAGCTTTGTTTTACAGGATCAATGTCTATTTGGTTGGGTGTACTGTGTATTAAGATGTTAAGAAACAGGTTTGTTGTCCTTTTTCATGTTTCTGTGGGTGATTCATATATTAATATATATTATTAACTTGATTATCGTAAAACCCATGCCATTAGAACTAGAGCAAAGAGTATTTTTTAAATAAGGAGGAAGTGTCTGTAACTTTTTCTCTTATTTATGTGGTATTTGGTGCAATAGAGTGTCTTGTAGATCTCTCCTTGACAGAATTTGTTTTCTGAGCTTGCTTGTTTGCTATTTGTTACCGATCCAAACAACGCAGTGCATCTGTCTTATGTGAGTGGATGAGATTCTCATATGAAGCATAGTATTTTTTTTGACAGGAGAATAGCGCTGGGTAGATGACAAAGAGAGTCCATTTATTCTGGCTCAGGATTCTTTGTTTTCTGTAGGGCCTGCTGGTTTTATGTACACATTATGCGCTGCCACTAGGGAGAGCTAAAGATTGTCTGTTATGAAGGATATCCCTGCAGCTCACGGAGTCTTGCCCAATGTTGCACTTCAGCAGGAAGGCCATTCCTATAGCACTGCTTTGAATCACATTCCCTCACTTCCCAGGTTGAGAAGAAACCTCTTAAGGGGATTAGGTGAAGATTAAGTGTAAGAAAAATAGACGAATCACAAACAATAGGAATTATTAGTTTTCCCTTTGCCAGTAATATTTCTGCAGACTTGTTTCATGCACCACTCAAAGTGACACTGCAATTTTGAATCAGCACTAGCTGTAGATAGGTCATATGAATCGTATCAAGCAAACACCACTATAGAATGTATAGATGGTCTGATGGGGATCACAAATACCTATCTTGTGCATTGTGTTTGCTTTTTGTTGTCATAGAGTTTTTATATAAAGTTATTCTTTATCAGTGGTGCAATGTTTTTGTGCTCATTTATATTCTGTCTATAATAAAGTCTAAGTTGTACTATTTTTGATGCTGACATGTGCTTTGCCTTGAACCTGTGTCAATTGAAATAAAAGGAAAATTGTATTGAGTCTCTTCCTCTTTATGCATTTGAACTTCCTTAATTCTTTATCGCCTACCTGTCAGGCTTTGACTAACTTTATCGAACAGGATAAGATGACTCTCTGTTTGGAATTTAGGTAGACTTAACAAAACAACATGCAGATTAACGTTTAACTGTTCCTGTGCTTACATAAGGGTAGTGCAAAAAATACCTGTTCCTAACTGTCATCTAAATATGTTCTGTTAGCAGAAATTGCATGAAAACACAAAACCAGAAGTGAAAACCACTTCCTTCTGAGAGTTAGAGAAAAAGAGAGAGAATGAGAGAGCACAACTAGTTGAGTGAAATCAGTGATTGTTATTTCACTGCCTTACTTTTAGCACACCATATAGCTATACCAACCTTGAAGATATGTGTCTAAAGGTTTTGTGTTTTGTTATTTTACACTAAATCCAGCAACTACACTGTACATTAGAGACAACCATGGAGATACAGTTTTGATGGGGGCTAAAAAGAGAAGGAAGAAATAATAGCAAGCAGGAAGTAGGAAGTGAAATACAGAGAGATTTTAGTAGTACGTTAGACTAGGAAGACTTAGTGCTACCTCTGATGTGTGTGTGTGTCATTGTGTGTGATTCTGTGTGTGTGTGCAGAGTGTGTGAGTGCATACGTTTGTGTTTGTGTGAGTGTTGTCTGTGTATTTGTGTAGTGAGCCACTGACCTTTCCCATGAGACCAGGATGTCCCTCAAGCTACCTCGGAACTGGGACTTCAGCACCTTCAAGGCTGAGACTGCCAAAATCGGTGAGAGAGCCCTCAACTAAAGATGTGCCTGTTACAAGGGGTCCTGAACAAGGCCATGTCCGGATCAATTTTTGGAAGTTTGTATTGTTCATTTGTCTTCATTTTCTGCCAATACATTTTATTCTTTAAGTTTCGATGTGGGTACCCAATGAGGTTTCATGGCAAGCGGGCAGTGTGTGGTGTGTTTATATTTGTGTGTGTATGTGTGAGTGTACGTGTGCATCAGTCGAACAGTAACCGCTGTCTTTATTTAGATAAACTTTGCTCTGATTCAGACTCAGAATAGTATGCTCAGCTATATGTGTGTGTCTCTATGATCTTGTCAGTCGATTAAGTTGTTCACGATAGGATGCTACTGCCAGCTGAAATAAGTTGATCAAATTCTTAACTGTGAATGCGAATTTAAATGTATTGGTTTGTTGGATTGCTGGACAGTTTTATCAAAGCTTTATAGTATGTGTACTCATTGAGTCATGTGAACATCCCTTCAATAATGCAGATTGTGAACTATAGTGTTATTCTCCCTGCTGTAATCATCAGCTAAATCAGTAACACCACTTTCCATGTGACAGTAACTGTTTCATAAACCACAAAATGTTTTCCTAATAATGCAGAAACTGCATGCATACTGCAGCACTTTCGTTTACTAGGTATCTTGGATCTAGTCGTTGCTGTGCTCTGAAAGTTGCGG
>JAVQIZ010044105.1:0-10220 GCA_036023535.2 Galaxias brevipinnis | reverse complement strand
TGCTAATCTTTTCAAAAGGGGGATCAAAGTATGAGTGCTCCCTGTCTCCGGATGTTCCCGGATATATGCAGCAGGAAGCTTCAATATGCAGCAGATCCAACCATGCCATTTTGATGTATAAATAATTTAATAAATGCTTAAAAGACAAAGAGTTTGTCTGACTGAGTTACTGTTATAGGCAAATGTGCATTCCTTTGCTCAGATCGCACAAAAAGTTGTGCTATGATGTTGGGTGTTACCGGGACTTTAATTAATACAAATGCTAATCCCACAGTTTTTTTATCAGATTGTATGCACATAACTCGTCTTTATCCTATAACAGTAAAATAAATCGCAATATATCGCCTTGCTTACAGTATGACAGTATATCACAATATATTGAATTGTAACCCCTGTATCGTGATCGCCAGATTCTGGCCCATGCACTGCCCTTCTCTCCTACCACATGAATTTGTATGTGTGGCAAAATGGAGAAATCCTTTAAAAACCAAGTGTCTTTCAAATTGTATTATTATTATGGGTTAGTTCAGTTCATCAAGCCGTTTAGAATATATTATGACATGCTACTTTGTTAGCGGTGGCAAAAACACATTGAGTAAGAGTTAGTGGCAGGCAAACAAGCCTACCTACATTAAAACACCTTTTTTTCTCAGAGGACCAAGCCTTAATGGTAATTTTCTTACTAATAAAAGTAGAGTTACTGTGCTTCCTTATTATTCCTCCGATCTCAACAAATATCTTGACCTGCACTGGTTCAAGAATTTTTTTAATTTAAGATGACCATCAAGCCACAAAAAGGTATTGCATATTTTGATTGCTAATTTAAAACACTTGACTTTGGATTTGACTTTGACTGGACTTTGGATACTTTGGATTGTCTGACCAGAATAGAGCCTTATTAGAATTGGGTAACTCGGTGAGACATGGGAACCAAATTTAAACTTTACCAGAAAGATGTGATTGTGTTTGTTATATGTTGTCTGGAGGTATTACTTTTGCTTCAACAAAGCAAAAGGATGACCATACAAGTATAATTTACAGTCACCACCACATTTAGCCACCACTGGGAGTTTATCATATATTTAATGGTGTGGTACTACAGTCATTTTCATATTTCTTGCACACATGCTGAATATGGAACGGAAAAGGGGTGCAGTCCAAGTTGCCATTATCAATAAAGTGGGAAAATAATATAATAAAATGATTAGAGAAGGTCAGGGAAGGTGAAGTAAGTCCAATTCAGTAAAAGCAGATTAAGAAGTCCCATATAAATTTAATAAGATCACCAAATCCTTAATTAAAGTCATTGCAAAAGGGACTCATTCACTGCCTATTACACAAACTGTAGTCAACCGTTACTTCCCCCATGAAATCAAAATAAACACAAATAAACTGTAATTACACGAGTCTCTAACCATTCATATGGCCCACTGCTCAGTCCCAAACTTCGAATCACTACCCAGAATAAACCCCAAAAGGACAAACAGCTGAGTACTTCAGGATTTCTGACTCATAGTGCACTTAAAATTCAACAAGTTGTGCAATTACAGCAAATTAATGGGTTCAATGGAGGTAAGCAGTGGAAGGAAGAGTTGCATTTTCCTGAGTACCACATATTGGGAATGCAGAAGGGGACCTCACACGCTAATCTGATCTTCAGTAAACACATGTTTTTGCCTACTGTATAGAAATGCGTTAAAGATTTCATTTATAATCATATTTATAAATGCTAAAGGATTTTAATTATGCATATAATTTGTTCACCAGTGATATTTGAAGTTTAAGTTTTTATTTTATTTTTAATATCACAGTTAAGCTTTAAACTCCCAACCACTGAGACCTTACTTCACCTGCATAATATGAATGAACGGCCTTATTTTCATATTTGCACCAAATATGGTAAAACGACGTTGGCTACATTGTCTGACTTATCAAAACGCCATAAACATGTTTTATTGATATGGTGTCTCAAAATATACTCTACTAACTGCTCCGTTAAAACAGAGAATGATATGATGAGGATTGATTGAACAGATGGCAACATGCCAAGAGCCCTGATGCAGCTCTTTGCGCTTGCAGACGCGGAATAGGCATAATGCATTAACTTTATGTTCATAGCCTTGGGCCTTGTGCTAGGAAACATGAGAAGGGTGATATATTCAGATTTCCGGGTATTGCATTGCCGGCCCTTGAATAAAGCAGAGGAGCGAACTTGGTTTGTGCGCTTGCATTTTAGAAATTTCGAACGGGATCGTGCCAGCAGGGAATGGACAGTTTGAAGCAGAAGTACACTACAGAGAGACGCAGGAGGGGTGCTGAACAGGTACTATACGCGGAGTTACCTTTGATAGGATTTAATTTTTATAATATTATGAAACTTATCGCTTTAAGTTTGCTGATGAGGACACTTTTCGTAAAATACTGGTTTTATCAGACAACTATAGCCTTAGCTCTTTTGTTTAAAAACGGCAAAACGCAGCAAGCCAAGTTGATGCAATAAAATTCGTGATAGACTTAAAGGCTTAACGTATTTGTAGAGCGTCGAATTGAACCAAACACACTTGTAGACAGGTCCGAATTTTCTGTCGACGTCAGAGATTGTAGCAACATGTGGTGGTATGGAATGCGTTGTTGCCCTAAATTCAGAAGAGCGTCAACAGGACGCACGTGTTAATTTTGTTTAATGGACTGATAAACCATCTCAGTGTTAGGACAAGTTTAGTGTCACTAAAGTGCAGTTCGATTGTGATACTGATTAATCTAATGCGTCCTCTCCATAATACTTCCCAGTAGAATGCGCATTTGGTAGTCTGTGGTTTACGTGATCGGGTACCGAATTAGATTATCTTGATTATTATAGTAGTAACTGATTTCCTTTGACTACATGGAATTTTTTACAGGACGGCTGATGTTGAATAGACAAATAATTCTAATTTAGAGCCTTTTGTTTGTAAACATTACAACGAATATGCATGCTGTCAGATATGCCAGGAGGTCGACAAGTGCCCTGATGAAGGTCCAAAATTGATTGTAGCGTCTGTTATTTTCTTCATATAAATGATCAAATTGATCTACAGGAGATCCACCTTCAGGATAGGCTACTGGAGCCCCTTCGTTAGCTCACATTGTTTGCCACTGAGGAATACCAAACCAAAGATGAATACAATTGTGTTCAACAAGTTGAGTAGCCAGGTCCTATTCGAAGAAAAAGCCAAGGAAGTGGAAAGAAGTAGCAGAAATTATCTCGAAGTAATTGATGGACAACGTTCAGACCTGATCTCAAACAATCACGGAATCAAAGACAACTCTGCCATTAGACACAGACGACCAGGGTAAGTGATACATTATTAAATAAACTGTTTTGTAAGCTTCGTTATAGGTAGAAGCTTTAATAAAGGAGTTAAGTAAGCAGTGTCCATTTGCATTATCAACAGAGTCTCTAGCCTATCATTATTGTAACTGTTTATGAATCCTGTCCAGAAACTATACTTAACAAACGCTATTCATACCCATTTCAATTTAAATTAAACCTGCTCTTTGTGATTTATGGAATTACCTTATGTGATAAGTAATAACAATCAAAAGAAAATTACCTTTATGTCAACTTACCTCAGACTGTAGTTTGTAAAAGGCTTTAAAATTGCTTGATAAAGAAAGTAAATAATTGTTCAAATGAAGACACTTTAATACTGTGCCAACTATTTCAGCAGTAGGCCTTATATAAAAAAATTATAACAAATTCCAAATTTTGGGGGGCACATTCAGTTATCATCAATGTTATATAATCTGTTTTGTCTTCGGAAATTGCAGGAAATGTATATTTTCCATTCCTCAAGCTGGTATGAATTTCAGTGTTGATATTCACTGATAATCTTAAAATTAATATCTAGGTCATTCGTGTTCTGTAGCATGTTTTAAAATGTTTCAGTCTGTTTCCCAAAAATATATGTGCCATTCAACTCTTTGTGTGGTCTAGTCAATCAAATGGACAATTTCTAGAATGAGACAGGGATCATCAGTAAGACAGTAAATAAACTTTTCATATTGAACTGTTGATCTTGAAAAATGTAATGTCAGCATGAGCAAAAACAATTATGCAGGAATTTCATTATAATTTACTCATCCTTTAAACACACTTTAGTTTAGCGACGACACAGTAGTCCCTGCTGAGCTTCAATGCTCACTCAACCATAACATCAAATCCTATGCCGTGTTTGTGTATGTCTGTATGACCAGAAAATGGAACATGCTGTAAAACCTGTTTATGTCCTTGAATATCTTACATATAATTGTAAATCTGTTACTTAGACATGGGTGAAGTTTTTTGGAACAATGAATGAAGTTAGAAAATTGCAGTCCCATACTGACATCTACAGGTTAGGAAACTATAGGCAGCATGTAAGAAAATGTTCAGTTAGGATTGGGTCCCCTCAATTAACTAGTTTAATTCAGCTTTAATCCGATTATATTAGCATATGCAGATAAATGTATATCTTAAAAGTAGAACAGGTGTTTGGCAATTTTCTTGTTTTGTAGCTTAACCTACTGTACAGTGTCTTTGACCATGCTGTGATTGTGTCACGATAGAAAGTTCCCCCATTGCTTACCTTGCGTTACTATAGATTGTCCTGTAAAAGTAACGTTTGGTTTCCTATACTTCTTTAATAGGGAAAAGTGTAGGACATGATTGTTTTTTTTCTTGACCTCTTACCAGGTCACAAAAACAATAATAAAATAGTAATAATAATTATAATATAAATAATAATATTAATAATAATAATCACAGTAATAATAATATGAATAAGAAGAATAACAATACATTGACTAAATAAATATATCAATATTATTATTGATCAAATTCTCGGTTAAACGGAGAGCTTTTGCTATTTATAACATGGTTTCTAGAGCCAAATTAATAAACCTATTGTTCTCATGCAGTGGCAGGCCAAGCGGTGGTAAAGTGCGACACAAGCGACAAGCCCTCCAGGACATGGCACGGCCATTGAAGCAGTGGTTGTACAAACACAGGGACAATCCATACCCCACCAAGACAGAAAAGATTCTGCTGGCACTGGGCTCTCAAATGACTTTGGTTCAGGTAAGTCTATGCATAGTCCTCTACTCATCTATCTTACAATAAAACGGCATTTGATAGGATACCAGACAACTTTAATAGTAGTCAATATTAATATAATAATACTATTTTTAATAAATACCTGATTAGATTTAGGTGTTTACTATAACTTTGTTAGGACCCTCAATACATTGATTTGCTCAACTTGGTAGATTTTTTTAAATTGTTTGCAATACTCCTACCTCTAATGTTAGCATCAGTGAGTGTGTGTACTACTTGAGAGAAGTTGTGTACAAACAGTAACATCTGTCTCAAAATGGCATTGATGGAGCCTTGATGTTTGCTGGCTATTTGTTGAGGGGCATCCAGTCTCTTATTCATTTGGGTCCTGTTTGAGGACAGTGAGCACAATACAGATAATCACGCTACTAACACTTGCCGGCCTCAGTGTGATATGAGTGTGAATGGAAGGTCACACTGGTGTTAGGTCTGCTGCTACAGTAGCTGTTTGTACTGTACAACATTGTCAGAGATGAAGATAAGGTTTGGCTAACAAGTCACTCATCTGACGCCATGGAAAACATCCTATTGTTAGGCGTATTATACCCCTTTTGCCGAGTTACATCCATCACTGTTTGAAAGCTCAGAGCCAACCATGCTTTCGCTGTTCTCTGTCCAAACAACACATTGATGCCTTCACTGTGTTCCCTGTTTTGACCCGGGCTTGAAACAAAGGGATGGTGGACTCTCCTTGTTAACAGGACACACCATGTTGAAATAGCTCAAAGGATCAGAGAAATAAGTGCTCAAGCATAAGGCCATTCCAGCCCCTTAAGCCTCTTAGAATCTATTGAGCATGATACATCATCTAAAACTCTCTGTTCCTTGTGAAAACAAAATGACTTTACAAAAGGTCTATTTTATGGCCCATGAAATGAAATATGAAAGACGATTGCGAAATCCAAAAGAGCCTTTTTTCGGGTGGAACATAACCTAATAAATATGTGTCCAGCATTTAGAGATTTGGAATGTTAATTATAGACACATTTTAAACCAAATGCAAATGTATTTGTGAATTATTTAGTAAATGAATGCTTCTGTATTTCTCTTCGGAATGATGTTTGCTTATATAGATCGTTGAAAAGGTCATCTAACACTGGATTACTGATCTATACCTAAAAAGTTTCACACAATTCTTAAAAAGTTGTTTATTGCCTGTGATTACAAAGTTCATTATTACCCCTATTCAAATGCATATAACATCGCACTTTGCACTTTTGGTCAGGTGTCAAACTGGTTTGCCAACGCCAGGCGCCGGCTGAAGAATACCGTGAGACAGCCAGATCTGAGCTGGGCATTAAGGATAAAACTCTACAACAAATATGTGCAAGGCAATGCTGAGAGACTAAGTGTGAGCAGTGATGACACCAGTTCAGAAGGTACACCCCTTGATTTCACTTCCTATATTATAGAATGCAGTAGTGATTAATGGGGCCTTTTTAGTGACCATGATGTTTTTTATTTAAAAAGTGTTTTGCCAGTTTATACTGATTTAAACATTTTACTCATTAATATTACAAGTATGATTAAAAAATGTTTTCTCTTGAAAGGGTTACCCTGAACAATGACAGTATGACGCATTTTGAGAGAGAAGCAGATATGCAGTGGTGTTATAAGGAAGAGAAGTGCTGTTATCTGTAGGAATGTCTGTAGCGTCCTCGAAGGCTGATTTAAAGATACATTTGTCAAATTTTCAGGGTTTTTACAGCTCATTCTAGTCAATGACTGCAGTTAACTGAAACTAAGTGCCCAATTGAGGTTTTAGTTTTGTGAATATGGGTTTATCAGTAGGGAAACAAATGGAGAAACATTTGGCTGCACAGGAAATTTTAAATGTGGAAAGAGAATAAGCACCATTCCACACTGTACTTATTTTAGTTTTATTTCACCATGTAGCATTATTTTTATGCTGCAAAAAGGATTTTTACATTTGTAATGATCACTTTATAAAAAGACCCGCATGATGCATATGTTACATGTCTGTTCAACAGGAGGGCCTATTTTCCACTCAGTTCACCCTACATTATATCAATTATATCTGAGTAGTGAAACAAATCACACACGAAACTATGTGTCTGTGAAACACAGCCTAAGAAATCAGTCCCAACTCCTTTTTTTCTCTTGAGCTTGCTGTTTTCTTCAAGAACCATAACTTATTACTTGCTGGCAAGCCAGCAAGATGATTTTGATTATGCAAAAAAGTCCCTGTTTGCTGAAGAGGCTGCTCTGATGTGGAATGAGAGCCTTGAGCTAAAGTAGTAGAACCGTTTGACATGGTCATTTTGACACAGTAGAAATCATACTGATTATTCTTTTAGAAAAGAAACCATTGCCATTGATACATTGTTTTGATTAATAGTGTTATTATTTGTTTGTAAATATCAATAGAGAGCATCAAGAAGGTGTTGTACTGCCATTGCTTGAGCATATCCATTTAATTTCTTCCAAAAGGAAAAGGGAAAAGGGAATTATGATTTATTTTGTTGCTAAAAGGTTCCCTTGGCCTTTATGAAAAACATGTAATATGCTATTTTGTTTTAAATTACAAATAGGCAATATGTAAAAACAATTTCAGTTGTATTGACTCATGCCATTCTAAAAGTTAGTTTTTTTGTTTTTAGATCAAAACTACTGTAAGCACATTTAATATGTTTATAGTTTTGAACTAATGTGTACACAAATCAAATCTTTCAATACATTTTTGCTTAGTAAAAGGCCATGAATCATTAAATAACCAGACAGCTCTAGTTGTGTTCCCATGCAATCATAGCTATAAAAGAATCAAACCATGCCAAAGACTTTCTACATGTGTGTTTCTTGGCCAAAACTTTTAAAAGTTGTGTTTTTGATCTGTTCCTTTTCTATGGTGGTGTCTGCTGTTGACCCAGATGGGGTTAACCCTCAGCGCACACAGACTGTGCCAGGAGATTTCAGCAAACCCTTGTACCAGAGCGTCATCAAGAAAGAAAGTTCCGGGATGGTTGGCATGGCGATAGGGGCGGGGCTGCGGTCAGCGGCTGAAGCATCATTGGCCGAGGACTACGTTTCTCCGCCAAAGTACAAGAGTAGCCTGTTGCACCGATACCTGAATGACTCGCTACGCCATGTCATGGTGGCCAACGGCGTAATGGATGCCCGGAAAAGGAACTACTCAGGTTCCTTCAGCTCTAACGAGTATGACGATGAACTGCTCTCGCCCTCATCCTCAGAAGCCGAAGCACATTTTGTTTATCGAGCTGGTAAGGATCCACTTTTATCAAATTCATTCGCTCTCTCTCGTTTTTTTTTTTGTTTGTTTGTTTGCACAATCTTCCATGATGGGAATGGATCCTTAACTGAGAGTTGGGAGAAGGTAAAACTCCCTTTTACACCAGACACATAAAACATATATTATTAGAGTTATTCACAATAATACACATTGTATGTAATACACTAATGAATTTGGATCCTAACCGTCCGGGCTTTACCCTTCTCATCCCCCTTCCTTCCACTAAGGTATAGTAGACCAGAAACAACAAGGCAATGTGTTACATGCTCTTACTCTGTGGTATATCTTTTATCTTGCCAGAAGGCCATTTTCTTTTGATAGAATGTAGCAAGCAGAAAGAGGCTTTATTTGTTAACTTGGGGCCCCTTTCACCTGTCATTGTGTTTGGTTGAAGGTGCACTGTTGATTAGTGTTGAAAATAAGCACAAATGGTTCTGACACTTAAAAATGTGGCTATCTATATAATATCATGAATGAGTGGGATTTAGAAATCAATCACTAAACTGGATGCAGGAAGCTGCAAAAATTTCCAAACTCAAATTAATTAAAGCTCTATTACTAACAATGTGATGTGCCTGCTATTTACCAGAATGACATTCAAAGAGAAAGAGAAGAAAGATCTGAATGCAGGAGGCTGCAGTATAAAACGCACTAACAACCTTGAAAGTTACAATACCCCTGATCAAAAAGATCAAAACTCTGTAACCAAAATGAATTGAAACTCTATTACTGAATAATATGATGCACCTGCTATTTACCAGACAGACATTTACAGAGAAAGAGAGGAAATATAAGAGGGTATTGAGGACACATAGAGGAGCTTTTTGGCCAACTGATTTAATAACACAATTTTTTTATCATAGAGACATGATTTTAGCTCTATGGTAATAATACATTTTTGGCACAAACATTTCATGAATATCTCTGCACAGACGTCTTTAGAGAGCTGTTATCTTCTAAAATGGAAATGAAAAGCCCTTGAATTTGATAGGCAGGATTAAGGGGCGGAGGATGCATGGGAGCATTCACACGAACCTGCTCTGGCCTTCCTCATTGAATCTTATTGAAGCTCGGAGAAAAGTAAAGAAATAACATTTGAAAAATCTTTTTCTTGTTGTGAGAAGTCTGTTTTACAATTCCGGGGTCGAATTTTGTTGCGTGGGCTAAGATTAGGCCAGATATAAAGAGACACTTTTATTACTGAAAATAAGAAGCAGCATAATTCCAATACCTATGCCAAGCGTTTCATGCCAAATTACCCTTTAATGGGATATTAAATGGCAGGAATTTCAGTGTTTTTCTTCTCGCTCAGAACCACATCTGATATGATATATTAGATCATAATGGTTCCTAATGTTTCACTGGAAAGGGAAAAAGTCCTCTTGGTTAAACATATTACAGAGTTGCCACCATTTTATTTTATTCAGATTCTTAGAAAACCACAGAGTATGTAGTAATGTAGCAATGGTATTAGTATCAATATTAAGTCATTTTATGATGCGTTGTTTTTTGTAATTTAAACGCTGCACAAAATGTTAGGACAAACTAATGTTCATCAGTATTTTACAGAATTAGGCTACATGCAGACAACAGTTAACACATATTTGAGTCAGAAATGTTATCAAAGAAAATTTGTGTTTGACCACAGAGACTCCAACAACTTATCAAATTAGGTCACAGCAAGGGCAAGACCGTTAGTTGATCCTAAAAAATTGTGTCATTAAAAATTCAAATCATTTGATAAGCACTGATCAAAATGTTATTATCGTTACTGATCATATTGTTTCACTCTAATACATGTCTTGTTCGGCTTGGAGG
>JAVQIZ010044100.1:0-10364 GCA_036023535.2 Galaxias brevipinnis | reverse complement strand
AAATGGTAAATGGACTGCATTTATATAGCGCTTTTCAACCGGAATGGAACCAAAGCGCTTTACAATGTTGCCTCTCATTCACCCATTCACTCACACACTCACACACCGATGATGGTAATAGTGGTGGTGATAATGTTGTGGCCCTAAGCTCACCGTCTCAGGGAGCTGTCTGTTTACCTTACATCCAGGCTCCAGGCCTTCAAATGGAAACAGGCACGGCTGTCTGTTGTCTGAGTCTTTTAGTCGCTTGGCATTTTCCCGCTGAACATTTCCATTTTGACCTTCCTACCTTTCCCTCCCCTCCCTGACTATTTCCCGACGGAGCGAGTCAAGAGAGACGTAACGATGATCATCATTACAATCATAATCCTGACCTCATAACCATGTTTGCTCCGAGGGATAGTTTGGAGATGCAAATGCAACATTTCCTTTTTATTGCTTTAAACTGGCCTACGAGAATCCATCAGGAGACAGAGGCAGAGGCATCTGTTTGACTCTCTGCCTGCGGGACAAAGCCGTTTACTGTTGGCTGAACTATTGCTTTAAAAGTTATGATAACATTGCACGGGATACGATCAGTGGCTTATTCCAAGATGAAATCAAGGCTTAGCTTATAAATAGTGGTTAACAGCAATAACAAGATAAAGAGAGGAAATTAGGGGACCGTAACCAAATAAGACTTGCCGGTTTATGTTTCTAATCCTCACTAACAAAGCGAAGACAGTTTCCAGGCCAAGCGTGTGAGAGGGAGACCGCCTGACCTGATGTGGAAGGCCGACTGTAGGAGACCCAACAAGCCTGGAGGTCCAGCACAGCATGTGGCTCTGAGTGCGCAAGGAAAAGCCCAAGGTAAGCGATGTTCATCGGAGTAATCGCCACGATCGTTGGGATTAAGAGCCAGCTGAAAACACAGACAACATGTCCCAAAACCTCCCATTTTCTACACGGCCCCCTCCGTGCAGGCTTCAATTCGGGACTGGGTGCAACGATAACAAACGCATGCGACGAATCTACTTAATCCCTCCTGAATTTGCACACAATGTCACGGTGCGCTGGATATCGCCCCGCCTCCGGTTAACCAGCGGCGGTGACCATATATTCATATTGCCCTAATCTGTTTGTTATTTTGTGATGGAATACATTTTTAGGCTAAGGCTCACACTGGGACAAGATTGTCACTCCGGGGGGGGGGGGGGACTTTCCGCTGTGCGTCGCACGGCCTTATCAGGGAAAACAAACGATGTGCACGCTCCAAAGACGGCGCGCAAAAGCTCCTCCGTGACAGGCGCCCCCATTTCCAAACGTGACAGCCTGTCTGAAAAGGCTGCATGCTAAGCGCCTGACAGACAGCCACACGTGACCTTCTCCCAATTTGACCTCTGACCTCCGGGACTTTCATTATAGACAGTGACCTCAAATGTGAGCCAGTAGGGGGAGGGGAATGGAAGTCTACGGGGGGACCGGGAGAGAAAACAAGGGTGAGTCCCCAATTAAGGATAGTGTGCCCTTGTCCCGGGCTGAATGGGGATTGGCTCCATAAGGGAAAGCCATTTTGAAATGAGTGACACCGGGGCTTGACGGCTGAGGCAGGTGGTTAACCAAACAGCTCCACCACTCGGCGAGTACATTTCAGTCAGTGAGATCCCCCCCCCCCCAGTGTCCAGTGACACGTCGCCAATATAACAGTCGATACACCGCAGAGTAAAAGAACACAATGTAACAGCCACTGACTGCCTCGCTTGAGTCACAGACTCCCCGGCCAGGGCTGATTCTTTTTTTCTTTCTCTTTTCTTTTTTTTCCGGTTTCGGCCTGTGCAGCTGCCTCTCGTACCGTACATCTTGAAAGCTTAAGCATGTCCCGGCACAAAAACTCGCCGACCTTGAAAGGCAGAAGGCGCTCTGTTTTTCCCAGAAACAGCATCCTTACGGCTCCTGCTCAATCAACTGCTCCTAAGCCGGGGGAAGTAAAGGAGGACGTACCAGTTGAATCCTATTATCTCAGTGTAATGACATTGTAATCATTCAAACACAACCGTATTAACCCTGTAATCACTGGGGGAGTTGATTTTTTTAAGCAGATATAGACAGACAGAACAGAGAACTTGGCTATATTGTGACAATCGCGATCACCAGATAGAAATACAAAAACTGTCCCAATATAGCTGAATTCACTCTAGAACCAGTGACTTCGGTAGAATTTGTTATGGAGGTGATCATTTAACCATTAGCTCAATGTTTTAAATGTTAGCCACATTCGCGCAATCGTGTAACCTTGTAGCATCTTATAATTCAAAAAGTGGTGGAAGGAAAAGGCAGCAAGAGCCAGGGGACAGAGCAGAGCACTCATTCAAGGACTGCCTTACTCCAAAGCCGTTGGAAAGGTCAATTCTAATAATAATAGTAATAATAATACATGGGATTTATAAGCGCCTTTCTAATAACTCAAGGACGCTGTGCAAAGGGAACGAACCCGGGGTAAGCAAAGGAAATCAAGCGGGTTGTGAGACGGTCGCATTTGATTCTGTGCTACTCTTTGTGTCACTGAGGGGAGGCAGCTGTTTCTCATGGCTCCTCGCTCGGTGAGAACCACTTAAGGAAAATGCCTTTTGAAAAGGGGGTCCGTCTCGGGAACGCAAAGGCGAAATAGAAGTGACAGTGAAGGAAGGTTATAAAGCAATCGCATAACGCTGCGTCCTAGCAGCGCTGACTTCTGTCCGTACATACTGCCCCCCGCCACTGCTACTGTTCCTTTGAACATCTTAGTCCAGCGAATATGTTGTCATTAACATGTCTGAGGCCAATTGGGCGGTTTCAATGCAACTGTCAAGGCGAACGTGAAAGGGCCGTTCCACCGAGGGGATTCAGGCCACAACCACTAGCCTCCCTGAGTTATGGCCAGACCTCCGGAGAGTTCGATTAATCAATGACAAACTCATTCAGACAAAGCCGCATCCTCCCACAATTTATGACCCTGCGCCGGGTTCCAGAGGCCTGTCCTCCGCTCTGTTCTCTCCCCATCCTTGGGGACGGCACGGTCCAGCCTTGAGCGCCGTGCGGCGCGAACAGGCCATCTTTTACGCTCGGCGAGACAAATCAAACCCAGGCGGAGACTCCGGCCGGCTCGACAGTGGCACAAATAAATTACACAGACGGCCTGATTCATAAGGTCAACAGACTGTAATGGTTGTCACGGTGGAGTTATTGACAAGCTATCACTGGGATTTTGTGAGGTAACGGGGAAAAAAAGACAGTTGGTAGCATGGCTTTGCTTTTCTCTGTTTGGCTCCTTTTTTTATTGCCATCACTTCTCTGGTTCAGTTGCGCGGGCCGCAGTTATTGTGCAATTTGCTCGACCCCGTTCACATAAAAAAATATTTATATTTTTTTCAAAACATATTAAAACCAGACCTGCCCAATTAAACCCAGCAGAGTTTATTATCTCGCCAGAGTTGTCTAATTAAACATAGTCTGGAGATAAATGCCATGATCACTGGCCCCTTGAAATTAGGCGGGAGGAGGAGGAGCAGGCTGGGAGAGGGAGAGGGAGCTGCGAAAGCGACGGCGGCCTTCAAAGGGGAAAACCGCAGCGCTCAGCCTCTGCAGCGGGGCAGCCGGGTGATCAGCAGCCTAAAGGCTTAAAGCCATTGCTCATGAATGTATTTATTTACCCAGGCCTGCCCGGCCGCTTTATGTATTCCAGACCGACGCTAGGTAACAGGGGTCAGACCACATCTGTGAGGGAGATTCACTCCGGGAGCAGCGCGGGGGCCGATCAGGGGTCCCCTGTCCCCCTCCGTCCCCCCTCCGTCTCCGAAGCCCCGCGCTTCCCGCGCTGCCCTGCACTTTATCAGGGCGAGACAGCGCTGGGTGCTGCGCCGGTGAAAAATGTGCAATAAGCAGAGGAGGCTCCTGGATCTTATTCAAGGCCTGACCATTCATCTCCACTCCCCACCCCCCCCCCCCACCCGCCCCGACCCCCCGCCCCCGCACTACGTCGGCGCATCCGCAGCCAGAGCCCACCTCCCCCTTCATCCTTATCACGCCGCCGTGAGGAGCGCACACTGGCCGGCTCTGCTTGGAGGGAGATGAGACGGCTACATTCATCCAGCGCTCCGAGTGCGGGGCCGGAGTTTACGCCCTCCATTTTGATCACCCGCTGATTATTCCGCCTGCCCCCGCTGCCAGTTCTTTTCAATTTGCAGTAAACTTTACGGCGGCCGTTGGACTCATTGAAATATAATCACAGGAATGACTGAACAACAGCGTTGGTACTGTACAGCGTGCGGGCCGGCCGATAAATGGGACAAGGCAGCCATTATATCCCTGCCTTTTAAATCATGCTGTCTTTGGGGAACGGGGAGGCCAAAACAACCATAGGGTGATGACAGAATGCGCGCAGGCTGCCAGGGAAAACCCCCGTATCCAGCACTCCTTCACTAGCAATTACAGTGGCATCCGATTCCCTTCAGAGGGAGCCACTGAGAGGAGGGGAGTCGGCCGTGGCCCGTGTCCACACCACTGCACTGCACTGAAGGTCACACAGCAGGTAGCAGCCCTAAGGCCAGTTAACATTCAGGTGGAAACATCAGAATCAGGCCAGAATGGCCCATTCAGATGCATGGCAGGGTTTGGCTGTGGTACAACGGTGTCGCAACAATGCTTTCTCACACAATATCTACGCGTAAGACCACAACAACAACCCCCCCCCCCCCAAAAAAAAATCATTGCCGAAAATGTTTCTGTGAAAACACTTCAGCCTCACAATTGCACCGTGCCAGAGAGCCCAGGTCAAGCTTCCTCGAATGGATTTTATGGCGCAGCATACAATTTGCATGTTTGCTGCAAACAAAGGGAGTTCAGCTTCTTTCTTGCGGCAGAGCCATTATAGATAAAAAGGTATTGTATTAGCCATTTAAATGGCTTATAAATCACCACTTAAAACCTATTGACTGTGACCATCGGCCACACTTACTCCTATTCGCCGAGGCCAGGCCGCAAAACTTTGGGGGGCTGATTTTCGCGTGTTGCAGCCCCAAAGGCATCGTATAACCATAAAACCCCCTGTCCTCTCCTGCCTCTTTGCCATACAGCTGATATTGATCGAGGGACATCGCCTCCCCTTCCACTGGAGAAGTCCTATCCCCCCCAACCTCCCCCCGGTCTCCTGTGGGCCTGCACGGCAGCCGCTCCACAGGGGCCTCGGGCCCCAGGTCATTCTCATGCATGGGCCACTTTTCCATTACAACCCCACACACCTCCATAACCCCTCCCTGCCCCCGCTCCCCTCATACCCTCCACTCAGGGGCCCAGCAGGACTGGCCCTGCCTCCCATCTGCTGTCCGAGACCCAGCCAGAAGCGCTGCTTGCCTGCCCCCACAGCCACATTAGCAAGTCAATGAAAAGCCAAATGAAGACCCCCCCCTCCACCCACCTCACCACCACCACCCCCACCCGTCCCTATTCTGCTCCTTTCTTCAGCTGGCCGCTGTAAGACTCCATGGAGGGAGCTCTGTGGAAAGAGCCCTGCCTGCCTGCCTGCCTGCCCTGGGCTGTGTTGATCACGGCATGCTATAGCGCCCACACGGAAAAGAGGGAAGAGTCCGCAGACGAGAACAAACAGCTAATGAGATTCCATCTCGGCTGACATCAGTGGGACGCCGGTGATGGAGCCTTGAGAGAATGGCAAAGTCCAAAATGTCATAAATAACACACAGCATAGGGACGCGAGGGGCAATGAGAATGGCCGTCCATTTAAGGCTATTGACAGGTCCAGGTGATTTAACGAATGGAGACGGCCTCGGCTTTCAATAATAGTGGCCGTGCCGTCTTCTTTCCAGCAGTGCCAAAGTTGGCCGCGCTGTATCGATCACATGAATGATTCAGTAGCGACCTGCTGTGATTGAGTCTGGCAAGGACCCCTCCTGAATGTTTCCGACCTGTAAAGCGAGAGATATTACCGTGGGCACACCGGCTTCCAATATGAGAAATGAAGGCAGGGGCCGTAAATATTTAATTTGCCCGGGGTGGGAGTGAGGCGGTGGGGGGGGACCCACATGCAACTTTTATCACTTCAACGTGTCATTTGCATCTCTGTGGCGAGCCCAGAGGACGCACAGCCAGGGAAAGGGGCTTTGAGGCGGACCCGGGCACGCTGCCAGCCTGCCAGGCAGCCAGCCAGCCACCGCCCGCTCTCTCATGTGTGCAGACAGGCAGGGAAGACTGATAGATCCAGGGCCCGCTGGCTTCGCCATGGCTGGGAGGGGAGGGAGCGGTCAAAGGGGGATACATTTGGAGGGGGGGGCGGTATTGGTGGTATAAATGCGCAGCCATGAAAGACACAGTGAGAGTGGGTAGGGGTTAGCTGGAGAGCAGGAGCTGGCTGGAGCAGAGACCAGAGGGGGGCAAGGGACAGACAGCCAGGGGGAAAGGGGGTGGGTCTACCCACTGTCGGGGGGTGGATGTGGGGGTGGGGGGCTACGCCCGTACGCACACTCCAGTACCGGGGGCCTCTGCCACGGCACAGACACACGTTGGCACCGCATCAAGACGGGCTTTAATGAAATGTTGGATTAAGTTGGTTGTTAACATGCGTCTGCATCTGGACAGAGGGATCTAGACTGTCAACCGGAGACACAACAGGACTTTCAGAATTTCACTTTTGGACTTCATGAGCGAAGCCAGAGACAGTTCATTACTTTCAGATTAATATATAGAAAGAGCCTCTCCTCCTACCCACACGCACAGTAACACACACACACACACACACACACACACACACACACACACACCAGTGTGAGCGTCAGCCAAAAAGGCCTTCTCTATCATCCATCCATCCATCCATTAGCTATACCGCTTATCCTATGCAGGGTCGCAGGGGGGCTGGAGCCTATCCCAGCCGACACAGGGCGAGAGGCGGAGTACACCCTGGACAGATCGCCAGTCTAACACAGGGCATTCTCTATCATATTTGGCTGATATACAATAAAGTCGAGCTGTCAATTAAAGAAATACATTTTCCCTCCAACTCAAACTCTAAGAACTAAAAAGGGCCCAGGAGACCAGGTGGGTGAGCTCTGTGAGAGAACGTTCCTCTCCGGAGAGTAATAAACCTCCAAAAAGCAATCTCCCCAAAGGGAACGGCACGTCATGAAAGAAATATGAAATATGAAATAAATATCAAAGAGCTTCCCCCCGGAGTCTAGAAATTGAACGACGAAGTTGAACCGAGGTACACAACTTAACATCAAACGGGGATTCCTTCTTGCGCTGACTTCAGTCGTCCCCGCCTCCCCCTCTGTCCTGAGGTAACCCAGCTCACCGCGGAGAGGTCGTCAAGTGAAGAAGGGGGTGCCATGAAGGTATCTTCACCTCACGGAGCCACAAACTACCACTATCCACCGATGGGAATCCCACGACGCAATGGGGAGGGAACAAAGAACGCTCCACAAACATCGTCGAGGGAGGAAATACGAGCAGCGAGCCCTGAAGCCAGACTGTAAAAGCCAGCCACCGTATTTGGAGTGTACAGGACATAAAATTTGTTGAGCAGGACATCGCTGTAATTGCGTGTGTGTTCCAGCCGGAATGGCGGGTGAATGGTTTCCAGATTGTGTCCATTAAAAAGCGTTCCGAGTGCAAGCACTAGGGAGCAAAGTCACCAGGCGAACAGACACTTTTCAGAAGTTCATATCCTCCCTGGCCCCCAAAGAACCACAAACCTCAGCACTTGATGTTGTAGTGTGACCAAATCTGTGCCTTCACCATGTAAAGAATGATAGGGGACAATCACGACTGGGAATGAATGAATAAATTCCTGATTTAGGATTCCAAGCAAATAGTTCTGTCAAAATGCTTCAATCAGGTGTGGGTGCTCTCTATGCAGTAAGAGGACTGAACAACTAAACAACGTTTCTAAACATGGTCAGTCTGGGTTCAGCAACTCTGCGAGAGAGAGAGAGAGAGAGAGAGAGAGAGAGAGAGAGAGAGAGAGTTTATCTTTCGTTGGCTCATCTCTGTTTTACACCAAGAATTAACTGGAGAGAATGGTATACTGTAGTGAAAGTGTGTTTTTTTTTTACCTGTTTGTGAGGGCTTTTAAGGTAAGCCCACAGCTTCCACAGACCTGCTTTTGGGGTGCTGAGGGGGAAAGGACAGGGGAGACTTGTGTCCCTTCACACCAGGCCCATCTCACAGAGCCACGTCGCTGCCTTCGTCTCGCTCCCTCTCCCTCTGCACACTCCACACGCCGACTTGTTTTCGAGGCAAGCCGAGTGTGACCAAACTGAATTCCCACAGGCGGGGGGCGGGGGGTGGGGGTGGGGGGTGCGTGGGGGCAGAGCGAGGGAGCAGTGGTGGTGGTGGGGGGTCATTGGACACGTTTTGTAGTCAGAGCTGTAACCCACCTCCCGTCGCCCCAGAGGTTTAATTACCAGGAGCAGCCTAGTGTGGAGCTGACACCTACGCGGGGAGGCAACCAGATCCCTCTGTGTCCTGCCGCACCGAGACACTGGGAGGGGACGACATGCACCAGGGCCGGCATTCATCTGGAAGGGGCAGGGAGGAGAGGGAGGGTGAGGGGTGTGGGGGGCCGCAATCAGCGTTTTGGCTAACAAAAACACAATCTCACACTGAGATTAACACACAAACCCCGAGATTACCCTCTCAATCTGTGAAGGGAGTCCTGACCCTCCCCCCCTGGCTCCAGTAGATCACCTGCTTGCTCCCCTGTGTGGCCTGGTGTCGCTGCGGTGGCTGACTGATCGAAGGGCTCGGGGGGAGGTGGAGGGGGGGGGGTAAACGCTGGTTGACTTACTGGCCCAACGGTACTGGAATCACGTTTCGGACAGGGCCCGCACAGCAACTTTGTTCGTGGCGCTCTACCGCCGCATCAGCGCACCGCTTTTGGAACCATTTATTCCGAGTGGATGCTTCGGTTTAATATTTAATAGACCCGGGGATAAAAAAAAAAGAGAAAATCCACCCATGAAAACAATCAGAAGGGCCTACCTATGTAGCCCAGGTTGGTGTGCTGTCCGTGGGCTGTTACATGATTCACTGACCGCCAGGATCTCCAGTCCCACAGGGTCCCTTTCATTATCACATGGAGCCCAGGAAGCAGGCCAAGCCTGAGCACCGCCCCATACATTATTCATGGCCACGGCTGCCAGGAAAGCTACAATATTGTTGTATCTACTGAGTCTGCTGCTGCTGCTGCTGCTGGAATATGGAATAAATCCTTTTGGGAGTAACACCCCTGTGTGTGTCCACATAACGTCTGCGGCCTTGCCGACAGAGGAACTCACACACACACACACACACACACACACACACGCAAACGGGATAAACATACACAAGCCTATACAACCTGCTGTGGCAGCGCTGCAGGAAGAAGAAAGTGGCTTGCTGTTATGAAACGCGCTCAAAGGAGAGGGGGGCCGACGTGGCAAAGTCTGGGGCAGAGAGAGAGAGACGTGGGGATGATGAAATAGGCGTTAATGAACTGGGCCGAGATAGGATCTCTGAGGTTCAGCGAGCGGCCGTCTCCACTCAGGGGGGCAGGAGGGAGGGAGGGAGGGAGGGAGGGAGGGATCAAAACAGATTCCTCTGTCTGGCTACGCCATTTGTTCCTGTTACTGGCTCGGCGCCTTTTCATCGTCATGCAGATTTCTTGAAAGTAACTCAGAGACGGGCCCGAAAAAAACGTCTAAAGGGGGAACGCGGCCCAGTCGTTAGCTAATTTGGTTTTATTATTTGCTGACACAGATGGAGGGAGAGAGAGAGAGAGAGAGAGAGAGTCTGAGACTGATAGAGTGAATCATCGACAAAATGAGCTAATGGCATACATACATATATACACACATGTACATAGGCATATGCACTCAAACACAAGGGCGGCCTCTGCAGTGGTAATTTCAACACAGTGTGATTGCTTTTTGCCCCCGGCCAAACAACGGTATTTACCCCAGCACTACACTGAGGACACGGTGTGTCACGGCTGTTGACTGTTCTGCTTGAGTCCTGTGTGATTAGCATTAGCGGTGAGAGAGAGTGTGAGAGAGAGAGAGAGACAAAGAGAGACAGAGAGGGAGACAGAAGGAGAGAGAGAGAGAGAGAGAGAGAGGGAGAGAGGGAGAGAAGTAGGGAGGCAGCGGTAGGGAGCGAGAGAGAGAGAGAGCGCAAAAGAGAGACAGAGAGAGAGAGAGAGAGAGAGAGAGAGAGAGAGAGAGAGAGCGCGAGAGCGGAAGGGAGAGAGAGAGAGAGAGAGGTAGGGAGGCAGCGGTAGGGAGCGAGGGAGGGAGAAACACAGGCAGCCAGCCCACTGCAGAGGGTTGTGTGTGTGTGTGTGTGTGTGTGTGCAAGAGGTT
>JAVQIZ010044097.1:0-17704 GCA_036023535.2 Galaxias brevipinnis | reverse complement strand
CAGTCCGTGCCGCTCTCTTGCTTTCATCTGTCCCTCTCGCTCCCTCTCTCCCTCCCTCCCTCTCTCGCTCCCTCCCTCTCCCTGGCTGGAGGCTGGAGCTGGCAACGAAAGGGGAAAGGAGGGAGGGGTTTCAGAAACAAGGAAAGTGGAGACAGATGTTCCCCTCCACCTCCCTCACTCTCCTCTTTTTTTTTTCTCTCTCTCCACTCTCTCTCTCTCTCTCTTTCCCTCCTTCCCTCTCTCTCTCTGCATTCCTGTCCAAACAGTGACATGTCGGCTTGTTCTACGGCCCGCTTTCTTTTTCTTCCTGGCGTCCCTGGGATCCCTGGCCAGTGTGCATGCGCTCCGGAACATGAATTCCCCCAACATTCATAACTGGGTGGGAGACTAGGGGGCTGGGGGACGGGGGGACGGGGGGGCTGGCGTAGAGGGGAGGCGAAGCTGGAAGTCGTTCTGGCGCAGCGCGAGGCCGCGACGGTGTTGTTTTTCCTCGGCGCAGTTATTAAGCCCGCAGTAATCAGGCCGTGTGGAGCCCGCCAGCCCCACACGCCTCCGCACACGCAAGCTCAGACGTGCTCTGTTGTCGTCTGCCTTTGGAACAGCCACATGCGTGTGAATAACAGATCTCTCTCTCTCTCTCTCTCTCTCTCTGTCTTGTGTTTTCTTTCTATTTTCTTTTTCTTTTTTTTTCTGTTTCAGATACCAACGACTGCAGTCCCCACCCATGGTAAGTGGAGGCCAAACATTGTCTTTCAAAGTCAGGGAAGCGTAAACAGGGCGCAGCTCTGTGCCGCAGTTTCTCACCTGCGGGCGGTCTCTGGTGGGAAGAGCAGGCACACGCCCTCGCCTGTCATTCCAGCGCCGCTCTCTTTCCCATTGTATGCTACTTGGCCAGGGTTGCATGCAGTTAACCACAAACTCCTGTAGTTCCCTAACCTCAGATCAGATTTACCTAAACCAGAACGGGTTATCATGCTGTAGGTTTTGTTTAAAAATAAATACATTTTAAAAAAGGGGGAACTCCACCCAAATGGCATGATGCAAAGGCACATGACCCAGAGCAGAGGGTAGACTGTTCCACTGATGAACTGACACTGATCTAATCCTTTCCTCTCCCATCCTCCTCCTCCTCCTCCTCCTCCTCCTCCTCTTCCTCTGCAGCTACAACAGCGGGACGTGTGTGGACGGGGATAACTGGTACCGCTGCGAGTGCGCCGCGGGCTTTGCCGGTCCAGACTGTCGGATCAGTGAGTATCTATCTCTCTCTCTCCCCCCCTGTGGCTGAGCTAACGGTTAGTGGAGTGTTGGAGAGCGTCAGGGCCGGGCGACGGTCACGGCCGCTCCGATCGGGGAGGAGGTCTAGC
Source organism: Galaxias brevipinnis (assembly GCA_036023535.2). Taxonomy (NCBI): domain Eukaryota; kingdom Metazoa; phylum Chordata; class Actinopteri; order Galaxiiformes; family Galaxiidae; genus Galaxias; species Galaxias brevipinnis. The sequence continues at coordinate 16,340 of JAVQIZ010044097.1, read as the reverse complement.
CGGCCAATTATCCCAGCTTTGGGCTGCAGCCCAGCCGGAGCAATGTCACCCCTGAGCCAGGGTCTCTGGGAGGAGAGCTTACCAGGGCCAGCCGCTAATCAGCCCTGCTCTCTGACACTGATTGCACAGGTTGTTTTCCCTCCTAAAGGCTTTCAGATGGCCGCATTCTTTCCCATCGGGAACCTTTGTTCTGCTAAGTCCAACCCTACAGCTCCCACATACCTGCTAATTATGCTGCTTTTAATACACAGCGGGGGGGGGGAGTTGTCTGAAGTTGATTTCTAAAGCGTGTTTGCTCGTCATGTGTTAGCGTGTGTGTGTAGGTCACGTGTGCGGGATTGGGAGTTAGATGTGTGCGATGTGTCGGTTTGACCAGAGGTGTTTCTATTTTAGCTGCAGTGGAGGTCTTCATGTCTTGACCTCCAACTCTCTCTCTGTGTTTTCCTGTGGCAGATATTAACGAGTGCCAGTCCTCCCCCTGTGCCTTTGGCTCCACCTGTGTGGACGAGATCAACGGCTACCGCTGCCTGTGTCCGCCGGATAGGACGGGACCATTCTGTCAGGAAGGTACGTGTCACACGCGTGCCAGGTCGCCTCCCATCATACACACGCTCGCACAGCAAGACACCCTGAATATGGTGATATTTGAAAGTACGTTAGAAACATGTCGAACGTGGCTGTGTTTTTACGTGTGGCAGTGACAAGGAGACCTTGCTCCGCTAATGGACTGACCCATCCTGACGGAGCCAAGTGGGAAGAGGACTGCAACAACTGCCACTGCAACAACGGGAGGACGGCGTGCACGCGGGTATGCCAACATCACAACAGTTTATTTGTTTTTTTCTTGCTGCGGTCTAGAAACGCTACAGGCACGAATACAGTAGGAATTCCCAACGCCGAGCAATTTCTCACCTTCGATCTTTACCTCTCGCGTGACGTCTAGATCCGATGTGGTCCTAAGTCGTGCCAGATGGGTGCCAAAGGTCGCGGAGGGTGTCCCTCGGGCCAGACCTGCATCCCCATCAGGGAGGGCTACTGCTTCAACAAGCCCTGCCTGGACCTGGGCGAGTGTTGGCGCTCCAACCCCCCGCCGCCAACCATCAAGTGCCATCCCAACCTCAGTTACCAGGACAACAGCTGTGCAAACATCACCTTCACCTTCAACAAGGAGACCATGCCCAGAGTAAGTCACTACCTTTTTGACGGGCCGATTGAATTAAAGGCCTCTGGGTCACTGTCCGCTCCCATACTCCGCCGCTCCCTAATTCAATAGAGCAGTGGAGTGTGAACGACCAGGTTCTCAGAGCTGCTGTAATAACTCCTCCCTTGGAAAAAAGGGTTTGAGTCCAAGTTTGCTCTTGTAACGGGCCAGCCATGTATCGAACCTCTGTGCCAGGAATAAAAAGAGGACTTTTCTCTCTTCTGTCCCTGTTCCGTCGCCCTCGTCCAAGAGTGTGTATGAGTGTGTGAGCGTGTGTGTGTACCGCTGCATCCAACTCTGTGACCCGACGTGGGACTAATTCCCCTTCTCAGAGAGCCCGACCATGCTCTGTAAGATTAATGTCAGGATCAAATGGATCAGAGCAGAGATCTTCCCACTGGCGACTGTGCCGCCGCAGAGCGCCATCGCTCTCCGCTCGCCTAACGAGCGCGACAGCACACAGTGACAGGCATGCACGCCTGTGGTGTGTGCTCTAAATGAGGTGGATCCCAAGCCCACCAAAGTGCGGAAAAGACGGCAAGATTTCCAGAACCTTGCCCTCCTTTGCTCTGCTTTGCCCTGACTCCGTCTTGCCTGTGCTAACCGTGAGCTTTCTCTCCCTCGGCGTCCAGGGTCTGACCATTGAGCACGTCTGCAAGGAGCTGAGGCACCTGTACGTGGTGAAGAATCTCTCCTTGGAGCATTCCGTGTCTATAACCTGTGACCCCTCGTCGTCTGCCAGCAACGAGATCCATGTCTGCATAGTGAGTCATAAATTGCGTCGCGCTCTACCCAGTCTGGCTGCCGCTCTGTATTGTGTGTCTGTCTCCCATGCCGGGGCAGGGTGAGAATCTGGGTGTTGGAGAATCTGGGTGTTCAAAAAAAATTGTATAACTTCCTGTTTTGACTTGATGCACGCTATGTACGAGCTTTGTGGATTAGGCATGCTTTTGTGGTGGATTTAGCTTGGTCTTGAAACTATGATAATCGAAGCTGGCAACAAGGAAACATGTAAACAAGTTCCACCTAAGTAGTAATGCTTGCTAATCCATTGACCCTCCTTCTCGTTCCCCTCTCTCTCTCTCTCTCTCTCTCTTACTCCTTGATGTTTTTAGTCTACCGAAGAGCACAGACTGGACCGCAGTCCCATCAAGGAGATCACGGACAAAATCACTGACCTAGTGAGCAAACGCAACGGAAACAGCACCATCATCAACGCCATCGTCAAGGTGCGCGTGCCAAGCCCCAACAAAACTGGTATGTACCGCCCTGCTAACCCCTGTTGATTTGTCTGTTAAGCTGTTGAGGTTTCTCGACCTGCATATACTTGCATTTTCAAAAGAAGGATGGGAGGATTTGTAAGGAGATTTGGCTAGATAAATGTCCGTGTGCCGAGGAAAGAATACATTCTAGAAAAAAAAACCTTCTTAAAAATGTGAAAGTTGGGCGTGGAAAAATGAAGCCCTTCCACTGAATCTGGCAAGGCTTATTACATCAGAGCAGTCATTTGCTGTTTGCGAGGCAATCCATCCTGTCGTTCAGTAGAAATGGGGGGGCGGGGGGGGATGCAGGGCTGGGTGGCCTCAGCCGTTGAACTGACTGTGTGTGGGTGGGAGGCTGGAAGTGGTCGAATGGAGCTCCTGTGAGTCCACCATTCATCAACAGAGTGACAGCACACTCCCGCCACTGCCAGACGGCGATGTCCCTCCCTCCTAATAGGTGCTCTGACTCATAGGTCGAACGGCACCCTAGGGAGCACACTGTCCAGAAGACGTTTTTCTCTTTGATGAATGGATGTCGTACTGTAATAATCATAATCGTTTTCTCCAGTGTATTTCTTTGTGGGGACGAGAGTTTAGTGTATGACGATGTTTTTGTTTTGTTGTGTTCCTCCTCTTTTCAGACTACCTGGTGCCGGTTCTTAGTTCTGTCTTCATCGTCATCTGGATTCTGGTGTTGGTCTCGGTCCTCCTGTGGTGCGTGCGCCGCCGACGGAAACAGAGCACCCACAGCAATGCCTCGTCCTCGGCCACGGAAGATAACACGACCAACAACGTGCGCGAGCAGCTGAACCAGATCAAGAATCCGATCGAGAAACATGGGGGCCTCACCGTGGCCATCAAAGACTACGAAGACAAAAACTCGATCATTGCCAAAATAAGGACAAACCATCCAGAGGGGGATGAAGATGACAAGGAGAGGCACTTACAGAAGGGCCGCTTTGCCAAACAGCCAGCCTACACACTGGTGGAGAGAGACGACAGGACGCCCAACTCCACACCCAGCAAACATCCAAACTGGACTAATAAACAGGACAACAGAGACTTGGAGACGGCACACAGCATAAATAGGATGGACTACATCGTATAGCAGACAGCTGTGTTGCTGTGCAACCAGGCCCTTTGCCCTCATGCCCCCTTTTTGTGGGTGATCCGGGGTAGCGTTGGGATTTGTAGTTTGTTAACTGTCGCGTCTTCCTTGACCCCGCGGTTATTATTTGCAAAGATTCCCTTTGTTAATTTAAGTTTTGACAAGCTGGCTTACACTGGCAGAGATGGTTGCTTTGGTTGGCGCTGAGTATTACATTTCATTTCAAAACTAGTTTTGCGCCCCACTACAATATGCATTTCAGTCCCTTTTCATTAGGTGGACATTTAAGGGGATCTCTGTCCCATAGTTGTAATAGTTTTTGCAGCGTTATTTCAATAGTCTTAAGTATTACTGGCTAAAAGGACACATACACAATCCAAAACTAAAGGACAGTATTTTCAGTCTTTGTTTGAACTCCCTAGTTGATGACTAGTTCTGTTTAGGGAAGTGCCTTTACAGCCTCAGACCACAGCAACCGTCAAAAATGAGTTAAAAGATCAACTTTATTATTTATTTTTATTTTTTTGGGGTGGGGGGGGTGGGGGGCGGGTGGGGGGTCAATGTCAGCAGTTGCTGCCAATATGAAGAATTTGTGTTGATTTAGAACATGTAGATAATATGTACATTTTTTTTTTATTAATCATTGTGTATATTTGATTTATTAACTTAATAATCAAGAGCCTTAAGATATCATTCCTTTTATTTATATGTTCTGTCTAGAGTTTGAAGGTTTTGATAGCTTTGGAAGCTTTCCATTTCTTTTAATGACATTACTTTTCTTATTTCATGAATGCCAAACTCCGAAGAAAAAGGATGGACACTTGGCCTGAAATAGATGTTTTCATTTTCATTTTTTATAATTTTACATGTTTGAAATTTAATTCAATTGCATTCATTTTTTCAAGACCTTGTTTTAAGGCAAATGAGGTTGGAAACGCAACAAAGAAAAGAGAATAGCTGCTTTGGGTCAAAACATGGTGGCAGACAGATTGCTTGCCAAATATACATAAACTCTTTTAAGGGAACAAAAACACAGCTTTCAACATAACTGATAGACTCAAAAGTAAGTCTTAAAAGTTCCAAATCATACGTCAAATCTAACTTCAATTTGACACAACAGAATTCCCATCTGCGTTAGTCAGCATGTCAGAAACTCGACCGTGAATACTTGAACAGGAAGGCAATGGGAACACTGTAGAATCAGATATGACACACTGCCTTGCTCTGCGGGAGTTTGTTCTTTTTTTTTTTTTCGTGCACATTTGTTTCTTTTTAATGAGGCTCTTAAAGACAAACATGTTTTATCTCATTTGTTAACCCTTTGAGATCATGGCAACATTTTGTGTCCTTTTTTTGACTCTCGTGTTATGAACTTGAGAATTATTTGTGTTGTTGATCTGGCAATATTTTTTTTGAAAGTCATATTTATTAAATATTTTGTATGAAAAGAGAATTAAAGTGTCTTTGTTCTGGAGAGTGACTGAGAGACTCTGTGTCAAGATGCTTTAAGGGAGACGCGCCGCAGCGTATACACAAGGCTTCTCAGAGAGCTATCGTGGGAATGTCTGTTGGACACACATCACAGACTGAAGCTAGATTGTTGTCCAAATGTGTTTACAACTAATTAGGCTGTAGCAAGCCTCATATCAATCAACCCCATCCTGAAGAAAAAAAATACCCATGGTCCCTTGAGTCTGAGCCGATACTGCTCATGTTAGGGAGGTTGGACCGATCAGCTCTCATACTCTCTCTCTCTCTCCTGGGAGGCTTAGTTTAGGGTGTACCATTAAACCAAGCTTAGAACCCAAGTCTGGACAGAAGCGGTTTAAAAGCATTAAAGTCTTAGAGATTACCAACACCTCTTGAGAATTATCTTAAAACACATTAGGGTTTAAAGGACAGGGTCAGTTTCACTTATTCACCATCTTGTTTCTCCCTTGATAAGGACAGAATTGGATCAAGAGGCCTGGGGTAGGGACTGGGATGGCCCCAGCTCAAATTACACCGAGCACTTAGCTATTGTCGGGGTGGGGGAGAACAGATTTAGCAGTGCCATGAGTTTAGCATGTTTCATTCCAATGGGGGTATCAGTCATGTTCGTTATTTCTACGGCCATTATCGGTTTCGAATTTCCATAATATGTTTGTTATCATTGTTTTAACAATAACAAAACCAACCTATGCCTGCTTCTTTTATATGCACAACCAAAACAATCTTTTTTTTGAATCTCGACAAAGACACAAAGGGATTCTTCTCAAAGGGAAAAACATTTTTATTAAAAGCAAAAGCTCTTTCCATAAAAATACAAAACTATAAATCAAAAGTGACATGCCACTGAGCCAAGAGAAAAGGGTAGTGTGCCTCTCTGTTCTGTAGCCCTTCAATCTGACGATGAGGCTAAAGAAAGGGCCGGGTCTTCCTTCCTCCAGAAGACTGATGGCCGAGTGTGGCCCCCCTTCCTTCCATCTAACCTGAAGAGACCGGACATGTCAGTTGCCCCACCGCCTTCTCCTCCCTGTACGTGAAGCATGACTGCAATCAATCAACAAAAACCCACAGTCTGGCTAGCCATTACATTTCATCACACTGTATCAACCCTCTGCAGATTAATACAAAGTAGTAGGAGACTTTTAAGATGAACTCACTGGGAGATAAACATGTTGCTCAATGGAATAGAACAGCAGAAATGTTGTGTGCATTGTACAAGTACATAAATGCTTGATAACCACAAACTAAAAGAAAACGGCTCTCGAAAACAGTTTGAGAAATAAAGGAGTTCAAATTTGGAAACACATGAGACTCAATCATACGCTGTAGTTCCAGCAGGGGTATGGGACCGTTTTCAGGCGCGTAGGAGCAAGTGTTGCCAGCTGAAAACATTACGTACTCCGTGGCTCCTGCCTGTCTGAAATGCCAAATCTTCGACACTGAACCAAATATGAACTTCAATTAAAAGGGGTTGACCACCAATTCTTCTGGGTGGAGACGAAGCCCTCACAGACATTTGACCATATATAAACACTAAAACTGAAATAAACCATAAGCCAGAGATTATGTCAATAATTTGATCTGGCAGCATGATTGTGTGTGCGTGTGTGTGTGTGTGTGTGTGTGTGTGTGTGTGTGTGTGAGAGAGAGAGAGAGAGAGAGTGCGTGTGAGGAAAAAAAAGAGGGGGATGTGTAGTTCTGTGAGAACAAGTCTGAGGAGGACACGGCGCCGGGTGCAGCTCCTTAGGACACAGTATCATCGCTATCTGCGTGGCGTCAGGTATCTTTCGCTGCAGCTCCTCTCTTTCCCCCTCAGGACCTCTTCAGCCGCCGTAATCTGGAGGTTCTGGTAACATTCCCGCTCCCCTCCTCTCCGCCTGTGGATTTGGAAGAGGAGCCTGAGGATGCGGGCTTGACAGATAGGCCTCTCAGACTTGCGGCCAGCCTGTTTTGGTTTGTCTGCGCCGTGTTATTGCTTGTGAGGCAGAGCCTCTGGGCTCGTTTCCCTGGAGTAAGCAGCTCTACTTCCAGTGTGGTTTCAGGCTGCTGTGGGACTGGGACAACCTTGGACTCTACTTTGGAGTCAGAATTGCCCGCAGGAGGAGGTGGCAGTGACAGAGGGTCATCCTGGCGGGTTGGTGAGCAGGATGTGCTGGAGAGTGTTGATGTTGTGAGCTTGCTAGCTGAGTAGACCAAAGGTGCTGCGTGGCAGGGCCTCTTGGCCCTCTGTAGGGGAGGCTCCACCCCTGGGGGACTCGCTTTGCACCTCTTGCTGCTCTTGAGTGTGGTCTGGGAAGACGCTAGTGTGGTCCCGGTGGAATCAACGTCGTCAGGCAGCCCATTCTCACTCTGCGGCCTATTGGTCGGCTTCAAATCTTCCGTGACTTTGTCTTTTGCTCCAGGCTCCATTAGTGGGATAAGGGAAGGTACCATGACTGCTTTAGGCACTGCCTCTGGAAAAGACGCTTCCACTACGGGGCTGGCGCTCTCCTCCCCAGCGCTCTCCTCTGCAGGGCCGGTTCTCTCTTCCTCAGGGCTGGCTTTCTCTTCCCTAATTTCGGATCTCTCCTCTCCAGGGCTTGCTCTCTCTTCCCCAAGGCTGGCTTTCTCTTCTCCAGGGCTGGCTTTCTCTTCTCCGGGGCTGGATTTCTCCTCTCTAGGGCTGGGTCTCTCCTCTCCAGGGACGGGTCTCTCCTCTCCACGGCCAGGTCTCTCCTCTCTAGGGCCAGGTCTCTCCTTTCCAGGACTGTGTTTCTGCTCAGAATGCTGCCCTCTCAGGACAACCCCACTAGCCTTTGGCTTAGAGTTAACTCTTCTAGCACTGCAACAGTTGACAGGACAAAAATAATATGAGAATACACAATCCTCTTTGATTTATAGGGGTTAGAAAGTTCTGCAGAAGTTCATACTTACATCTTTTGAAGAGTGTCCCTCTTTGTTATTGTGGGGCATTTTAAAAGCTCTTGGGGTTCTCCCTGTCTGGAAAAATATTCCGACCTGCTTTGCTCGGTCAGCTCAGTCTAGAGAGAACAAACAGAGTTGGGGTAAACAAAACATATTATTACTGGCTTCCACTTGCAGTGCCAAACTTAATGTTAGACTGCTGTCACCATCTCAGACACCATTCATAAAGGAATAACATGTACTAGCAAAAATGTACCTACTAGTCTAATAATGTAAAACCGTGCAAACCACAATTGACATCTCTGCCACTCATCTAATTAGTTAGGTTACCATCCAGGCACTCTGTTGCACATGAAACCATAACCTACAGTGCCACGCTCCTCTGTGCTTAGCGACGGCTATTAGTAACCATGACGTAGCACCGACAGTATGTTTGTTACTATGCCTGTAGAGACACTGAGACACTTAGTAACACCACCAGCTGGCGCAAAGAGTTAATCCTCCCCTGGACTCGCACTGTCCGACGGAACAACTTCAAAGGCCTTCCGCAAATAATCACCCGGCCGTCAAAGAGTGATGTTCGTTCCACAGTCTCCACTCTGAGGCTCGGACTGAGACTACGCAGCCTGAGGCTGCATTACCTCGCTCCGAAACCATGTTGACACGTTTTAACAGTGCTTTAAAAGAAGGAGAGTGCCATTAACTAAAGAGACGGACGGAATCCATACTGCTGGAGCGCTGCACTCAGGCCTTTAGACACGGGGGGAAGGATGCTTAAATGGCTCTGGCAGAATAAGACATGCTTGGAAAGTCCCCAAGGTAATGAACTGTTCAGCCCAATATACACCCACACTTTGAAGTCCTGCCCTTCAATATCGGCGATGAGCAAGGTGCCCTCTGAGGCAGAACGGCGAAAGGAGCAGGAGATTGAATCTCACCAACGTGTGCCTTCAACGGGCGGCTAATGAAGCTTGGTAGTGGGTCCGTTCCTTGGCTGAACCTGAACAGAATATGTGTCTTCACGAGAGGACAGGGAGGCCGGAGGTAATTGAGCAGAACCTAAAAGGTTGAAGGCCTATCATTTAAAACCCGAACTTATTGTATGAAGAGGTAGCGTGGTCGATAGAAGGATACCAAGTCCCTTTTGAGATAACTACATCAGGGTCAAACGTTAAAACAAACCCAAAGAAGCTTTCTATAGTTCAATATATCTTTGCTTACGGCGCACAAACTGATAACTCATCAATTACTCTATCAGCAGGCAAAAAAAATGCTGAGTTACACTATGAGCCCACGGTTATTTTATGACAGAAGTGAAACCAATTTCAATGGCTAGGCTATGGCATTGTGGCCTGGCACAGGGGGGTTGGCCATAACCACTGCACTCTGTGGGGGTGCCGTATTGGTGGAGGCACGGGGGAAAGAGTAAAGAAAGAGAGACAAGGAGAATAACAAAACAAAAAGACCCCCCCCCATCGCTACGCAAGAGTGACCTCCCTTGACCTGAGCGGTCTCTCCAGAGTGCCCACAAACCCAGGAATCCTCCTCTCACAGGAAGTACGCCACAGACTGCCCTTTGTGCAGTGAGGGAGTCATGCCACAGAGTGGGCTGAGTATACGTCTCTGTCCTTTCCCCACCCCAAACAACGGCTGGGTGCTGGGTTAACTAAGTAATTCATGCACACACACACACACACACGCACGCACGCACGCACGCACACACGCACACACAACAACAACAACAATCCTGAGAAATATGTGGGCGCAATCATTTGCATTGCAATGCCTTGATGTATTCTAAACTGTTTAATATGTATAAATAAAAAAACGTTTGAAATCTACTTGAAAGAAAAACTAACAAGAAAGGCGATGCGTGGTTCTCTGGGAAAGTTTGCCTCTTGCAATGCCTTGTTCCATTCATCCAAACATCAAAACGCTTCGAGATAGAGAGAGGGATGGACTAAGAGTAAAGGACGAAAGTGGACAGGAAGGACTAAGAGTGAGGAAAGAAGACAGGAAGATGAAGGGAAGTGGCCACACAGAGGGGGAAGGAGCACAACACTCCTTGGTGATTGGGGCACAGATATTGAGAGAGAGAGGTAGAGATATGTGTGGCGGAGTGAGAGTTTGAAAATGAAACAATAATCGCAAGCGGTGAGGCTTAGGCAGTGAGTAGTGTGTTGGAACTGGGGAGGGCTCACCTTTGTGAGGAAGGATACAAACTGCCAATAACTGAGCCCGAGTACCCCCTTCCCACCCACCCCCCAGAGAGAGGGGAGGGGCCAGAGAGACGGGGAGGGGCCAGAGGGAGGGGTTATGAACGCCCACAGCAACCACTGCCCTCTATCCCCTAGCTGCAGGGATCTAAACCCCCCCCAACGCCAGCCTGTCTACTCGCCCCCACACAACCCTGCGAAAACACCAGGCCGCTCTCGTGACGAAACATGTGCTGAGTGGGGTAGACTAACATTATCCTGTTTTTCTCAATGGGCTGGGCCTGCCAGCGACACAGCACCGCCACTGACGCTGCCGTGGCGAGCGCACATCTGGATGTCGGGTCACGTCAAGATAAGGACGACTGAAAGGACAGGCAGAGGGGAATAAATCACACGGTCGTTACCCGGCCTTATAGGCAGCCTCCTGACTCTTACTCTTCTCCCTGGACAGGGCTGGACACAACATCAAAAGACAGATGCAGCCTCAGATAGAATCAAACGCAGGGAGAGAGCACTTTCTCCTCTCCCACCCAAGATAAGACAGGGTACGTCCAGATAGAGGGGGAGATGTCGGTTATCTTTTGATGCAGCTCCAGTTAGATAGGGCCTAATAGAGTCTGACAGGGCAATACCCGGGAGTGCAGCTCTGGCAACAAACACGAGCGAGTGCTATGCTAACCTTGCGTAACCGTTACATTTGGATTCCCATGTGCTCTTTTAGAGCTGAAGTGATTCGACTGGTACAGTGGTGCTCTGAGATTAGTAAACTGGCAGAGTATATGACGGGAGTTTTTCTCAGCCACTGTTTCTGTAGACGGTAGGAGGTTCACTTTCACAGCGTGTTTATAATGTGCAGAGGCAGCCGTAAACCAGCCCATCCAGTCGTCACGGGCTACCTGATTTAGACGTAAGCAAGCTTATTAGACATGGTATTTCCTTTTTGTCTTAGTGTGGCTCCAATGGCGGCCTACGAATGCAGAGGCATGACTGTCAACTGACTGAGTGATGATGACTTAAAGCCAGTGATTCCCTGCACTCTTGTTATTATTATGTCTCTGACACGCCAACTTGAGAACCCAAAAGAAATGTAATCTGGTGACGATGCCAATTTTTCTTGTCTTCCTTTCACTGGAGGCCCTATGAATAGGGCTTGTGATGGATAGACACAGTAATCATAATGGCCCCAGTGACTTCTGACAATCACAACAATCCTTTTGAAGAGCATTAGTGTAACATTCCTATACTGAAGATTTTTTTTTTTTACAGAAAACAAGGTCTCAAACAAGGAAATTGACAGTCTCCACAGCCCCTCCCAACGACACACACACCCCTGCTCTCCCTGCAAAAACACGCCCTGGTTGTTTGCCTAATGTCAGCACATCTTCCAGGTAGCTAAATCAACAAACATGCTTTGACAAACACGGCTACAATAGAGATCTCAACCCGTAACGTGAAAAAAGCTGTTATACACCCCGCCCCTCCCTGTCCTACATGGATCTTAACAAGATCCAAACATGCCGCTAACTGTTCTGACTGAGCGTGCTCGGCTGTCCTGCACGCCGGTAGGTGGGTCATCGTGATAGCGACAGTGGAGGCATGCTGGGGCAAGAGGGCCAAAGCCCTAGTCTCTGCCACACAACGGGGGGGAGGGGGGCCTGGTGATACAGAGGATGGCATTCCTCAGAGCTTTAAGGAGAGAAAGAAAGAGAGGGTACCTGCTGATAAAGCTGAGGAATGGCGGCCGCTGTAAGAGAGAGAGAGAAAGAGAGAGAGAGAGAGAGAGAGAGAACCTGCTGCTGGCTCCAGAGAGCTGTGGAGATGAAGAGCAGAGAGAGGCGCGCTAAGGCCACGAGTAAACACACCCGGGCTCTTCCAGATGAGCGGGGGGAGGGGGTGGTGGTGGTGGTGGTGGGGTTAGTGGACAACACATCTGCTCCTGCCTTTGATCCAACCTTCTGCAGCGCCGCGGGATGTTCCCCTCTCGACGCCCACTCAACGCTCTGCGCCGGGAGAGGAGGAAGAAAAAAAAAGACACAGCGGAAAACAACGTTCCTCATCTGAGACCCCAGCCTCTCTTCTCTCTCTCTGTGTGTCTACCGGTGCTGACTCATGGTGGGAGAATCTCTTTATAAAGCTGCTCATAATCCTTAAATGTCAGGAGAAAAAAAAAGGGCCACATAGGCACATGGCTTTAGTATTTCTAATGTTTTTTTTTTAATTCTCTGAACACATGCTTGTTTGACTTTCTTTTCAATTATAAGGGGCTTACTCCAATAGTTCCGTCCTGAGAAAAAGTCCCTTTAGAAGAGTATTGGAAACGACTGAGTCTCCAGACCACAGCTCAGGATATGACTAATCTGAGAGCCCAGTGTGTGACACATACAGCACACTGGGGTCTGGGAGAGTGACGCTGGCTTTCACTGGACATAAAACTCAACCGTGGTGATGTCACCTTCTTCCCCTCACAACATAACCCTCTGACCCCAGTGTAAGTGCTAATTTGGTTGAGTCTACATTTTCCACTGTGGTCGAGGACTTTTGTTCAACAAATGGCACACATTGAAATCCAAACAAAGGGCTGCGAGTTTCCCCAGCATTGGGGAACACGAGCCGTCTCCGGGCCCAGCAGGCTCACGTTGTCATGGGCTGCGGTGTGAAAGATCCCCCTTGTAAACATATGACTAAATCTGAAGAACTCCAACGACCCCGTTATCATTTCTAAGGCAACGATATGACTTCACATCACTTGCAAATCATTGTCAAAACAAGAGTTTTTCGTTTTGTGTGATTTTTTAGTGTGGCTACACTATAATGGCGTAACAACTGTGAGTGAAAGAGGTAAACAAATATGTTTTCTTTTTTTCCTTCATGATGAAAAAAAGACACGAGATTTGCAGTCTGGTATCTTTCCCTCCATCAAACCACTAGAGGTTGGACGAGTGAGCATTCCACCACAGGACTCCCACCATTCCACCCTAGCTCCACTCGGAGTCTCTGCCTGTGTGAGCCCAGAGAACCACATCCTGACGTGAGAGAGCGATGCCTTCTTCGACTGGAAAATTGGTTACACAATCTGAACTTTTCACTGACTGAATCACTGCACACACACAAAAAAAAAACAACAACATTACAATCGCTGCTTTCATTGAGAGCCAAAGCAGAGAGTGTAACAACCACTCGAAGAGAAACAATAGCAAAAAGTTCACTTAGAAAAACACTGAGAGGCACTGATCATGGGATAGAGAGGAAGAAAGAGGTCTTCCCTTGATGTCGGTGCCAAGGTGTGAGCCTCCGCCACTGTTTTCCAGACACCTCTGGGGAAAACAGAGGTGGATCCAATGAGCAATGGCCCAAAGATACTTGTCTTGTTACGTGAATGGACAACAGACGACTGCCTCAGGTCATATGACGTGGGGAAAAAGTGCAACATACATAGCATTGACTATATGAGAGGAACGCCTTCAGTCCGAGGCCAATCAATCGCGGCACATGATTTCTGACTAGGGCTTCGTTTAGCGGAATCCATTTATATCCCAGACAGGAATGTGAGTGGTCATGCCATGTTCAAGTGGAAGTCAAACCACTTTTAACAGGGCAAATTCTGAAACGGTAACATACGGTAGGTTAACTAAACATACACATGTCATATGATAGATCCCTTTGCTTTCTTAGTGTTTGCGTGAAGGCTGTGAAGTTAGCGATAACACATATAGAAAACGTATGCTGTCTGGGGGATTGGGTGCAGTTTGCCTGGTCCCAGTGCATGTGCGTGAACCCCAGCTCTGAGAGGGGCTGACCCTGCAACTTCGGACACTCTTCTCTCTTCCCTCTTTCCCATCACAGGGTCCGGGGCTCGGCCCCCGGAAACAGACCAGGCAGGTTCATAGGCCTCACTATCCAAACAAGGCCAGCATATACAGTGAGAGCACAATTTGGCAGCGCGTCCCTATAATAACACACATACCCGCACAGGTTTTTTCTTTTTTTTGTTGTTGCCAGGCGACTGGAAGAGGAAATAGGGGAGTATAAACAGTTCTCACCGCGGTCAGGCTCGGGTTTCCATGGAGCCCTGAGGCGTCCTCCGGACGGCTCACACACACGACACAGCGTTCAGGAAACACACGCAACTCTGGGGCATGCGGAGAAACAACATAGAAACCCATCCTGGTTAATAATGCGGGCTAAGGCCTGGCTCAGAGCTGAAGCGGAATACAGAGGGAATTGTGGTGGAGGTTAGTGAGGCCATCAACAAGCTAGAACTATTTACCGCTTCACCATGAAAAAAAAATTGAAAACGACAATTTACAGACGATTGCCTGTATTTATAAGCCATGGGAACAGCATGGAATTACCCAATTTTACCATCAATAATTGTAGTTGGGGAGCAATTTCAGGGTTTTATCAGCTTTTAGGGTCAATAAAAACAATAAAATTCAAGTAAAGCGTGTCTTTTCATTTGCATTCCTCTTGACCCTTTTTCCATTCAGTAGTGCTTCCCGATTAACGTTCACTTAACTGAACATTCTATCTTAGTGTATCAGGGCTATTTAACAGAGGATTAAAACTCAAAACCGATTTCGACGTGCAACTCAAACCAGTAAACCATAAGGGGTTATTCCCAGTCTCCCTGACTCTGTCTAATTTGACGTGAAATAGAGTTGCTGAGTGAAGCTGTCATCCATGTCCCCCTGCGGGTCACTGCAGCCTAACTTCCAGGTCCCGGAGGAGCACATATTAAATTTACACACAGAGGAAGTAGGCCATGTTGGTCCCATGAAAAGGTGGCCATGGGTCAGAGGCTGTAGATGGGCCATGGGGGCAGGCATTCTGACTGGCCTCCTCTACCGGGGTCTGGCTCTCCCATTCTGGGGAGGTTCTTAGGGGAACCACTTAATGACTGGCCGGTCTCAACGACACCCAGAGCAGGTAGAGGCAGCCCATAAAAATAAGTGAGGGAGAGAAAGATCAACATCCAGACCACAGGAGCTGAAGGCATCCTTTCTGTGGGAAATCTATTTCAGAATGCCAAGGGTCAAGATGGATACTCCTTTATCCTTTGCTTGAATTGCCTTTTCACCTACGCTATTCACGTGTATTGTAATTTTTCTTTATACGCCTTAAATGAGCCTTATGTGCAATGAGTTACTTACCCCCTTGTTTCTGCTTGATAACGCACCGGAGTTTGAAATGTCGTTTCACAAAGTTGCCTACAAGGATGAAGTCATTCCCTGTAAAGGAAAAACAGATAAACGTACAAAGGAATAGCCTGCCGCATTTGATTTGACTTTCCTCACGCTTGCATTTAAAGGCAAATTAAGATGACATTTGAAGAATTTGCATCTAAAATCTGATAACTGGGATAAATAGGAGGGATGCCATCAATGATGCATGTTGGCACAGCTTTCATTGGCCCCTGCACTGATAACATCGACGGAATTTACCATAATAATAATACAATACGGCCACCATTGGTATTTAAAACTGTACCTCAGCAACACAAAAAAAGGAAATCGAGGCAATGAGATAAGTGGTCAATGAAAAGGAAGTCGAATGTAAATATTTCCGCTTTGAGTGAAACGCCCTGTGTGTGGTAGTGAGTGTCATGGCTGGCTCCACTTCAGGCACCCAGGCCGGCAGAGGCAGAGGCTGTTGACGGCGCGGAGACAGTCAGCCGAGGCACTGAAATGAACGCTTGCATTAAAAGTGAATACCAAAACATCACGGTGAATTAAGAGAAATCTCTCTGATCTCACTTCTCGATTTTGGTCTGGACCAAGACAGCACCCAGTGGGCACACAGCCTTTACTTAATGTGGTAAGAAACCTTGCACTTCTAAAGCCCATTAGGCTATACGCCAGAGCATTAAAGCTTCCACTTATTCCTCCCTGAGGGTCATCAGTAATGATGAACTCATTAAAAGCCTCTTAACAGTGTACAAGATTAGACCACTCATTCATTGATTAAGAAACTGTTTATTCTGTTTTAATTCAGCAGACCGTCCAGGAAAGGACTTGGACTCTGCTCTGTTTGTCATTGTCCAAGGAATGCAAGACACACTGGGTAAAGACAGAACTCTGTTGCCTAATCTGGGAAGAATTTGTTGACAAGAAGAGGGGGGTGTTGTGTGTGTGTGTGTGTGTGTGTGTGTGTGGGGGGGGGGG